>LR812530.1:56726298-56788798 GCA_903798195.1 Danio kyathit | reverse complement strand
TTAATTATATTAAGAGTAAACAATTAATGCAATCAAATAAATGGCATTTATAATGCCAGAAATATTTAAAATAATTAATTTATCATATTTAAAGGATTTTTAAAGAATCAATGATGAATGATGCAGAGAATTCAGCTTTAAATTACAGCAATAAATTACATATTAAAATATGATCACAGCATCAAATTGGTGTTTTGAATCATAATAATATTTCACCAATTTTACTGTATTTCCGATCAATAAATCTGCATCTCTGTGTTTGAAATATTTAAAAACACATTACTGGTTGCCATAAATTTGAATAATAATTTATAGTAATTATTGTAAATAGATAAATAATACTTCAATTATAATTATTAATAATATAAATAGTAAACATTTAATCAAATTAATTCGCCTCATGAGTCATTTTAACTTAAATTAAAACAGCTTATATAACTAATATTTAATTAAGGTTTAATAAGTTTTAATAACATAAAAACATGCATTGTCACTGATCATATAATGATTCACCATGCATTTATGCTGTCATTATATTAAAGAGCATTACATCATTGAACAGTGACCATATAAATATATATAATGCCAGCATTGATAATAATAATCATAAATGTTTCACGATAAATAATGCATTATATTGGAATGATTTTAATGAAGACTGCAGTAATGACGCAGATAATTCAGCTTTAAATAGATGCAATAAATTACATTCAAATATGATCACAGTAGCAAATAAGTATTTTGAATCATAATAACATTTCACCAATTGTCCTGTATTTTTGATCAATTAATCAGTATATTATCTGTGTTTGTTTGTCAGGTAATTGTCTGCTGCTTCAGAGCGGTCAGGAATGGTCACGCCACCGCCGACTCCTGACTCCAGCGTTTCACTTCGACATCCTCAAGAAATACGTTTACATTTTTAACCAGTCCACCAACATCATGCATGTACGTCACACACTTCAACATACACAGATGAATCAGAATGATAAGCCCTCTTGTATATTATATTCCCCAATTTCTGTTTAATGAAGAGAAGATCTTTCCAACACATTTCTAAACATGATAGTTTTACTAGCTCATTTCTAATCACTGATGTATTTTCTCTTCTCCATGATGACAGCACATAATATTAGACTAGATATTCTTCAAGACACTAGTATTCAGCTTAAAGTGACATTTAAAGGCTTCACTAGGGTAATTAGGGTAAAGTTAGGGTAATTAGGCAAGTCATTGTATAACAGTGGTTTATTCTAGAGACAATCCAAAACTAATATTGCTGAAGGGGCTAATAATACTGACCTTAACATGGCTTTAAAACTATTAAAAACTGCTTTTATTCTAGCCCAAATAAAACAAATAAGACTTTCTCCAGAAGAAAAAATATTAGAGGAAATACTGTGAAAAATTCCTGAATCTGTTCAACATCATTTGGGAAATATCTGAAAAAGAGTAAATACTGCACAGGAGAGCGAATCATTCTGACTTCAACTGTACACTCAGCTCTTAAAGTTAACACTTTTTTTGTGTTTGTGTGTTGTTTTACTGGCAGAAATGTCACGTCTGACATCTGCAGTGTTGACCGCATCCTGAAACAGCATATTTCTCATATCTGATAATAATCCAGCAGCTCAAACATTAAAAGATAATCAGAAACAGAGACTGAGGGTTAAGCTAAAACACAGTCAGGTCATCACTTCATTGCAAAATGACATTTTAAAGATTTTATTTCAGTTTATTTTTAGTCGTGTTTTGCTTTAATTGTGTTTATGTAATTGTCTATGCACATTCAGAAAATATGTTGGATTGAATAATAATTGGACGACGCAGTGGCGCAGTAGGTAGTGCTGTCCCCTCACAGCAAGTAGGTCGCTGGTTCGAGCCTCGGCTGGGTCAGTTGGCGTTTCTGTGTGGAGTTTGCATGTTCTCCCTGCGTTCACGTGGGTTTCCTCCGGGTGCTCCGGTTTCCCCCACAGTCCAAAGACATGCGGTACAGGTGAATTGGGTAGGCTAAATTGTCCGTAATGTATGAGTGTGAATGAGTGTATGGATGTTTCCCAGAGATGGGTACCGCTGCGTAGAACATGTGCTGGATAAGTTGGCGGTTCATTCCGTTGTGGCAACCCCGGATTAATAAAGGGACTAAGCCGAAAAGAAAATGAATGAATGAATAATAATTGTACAAATAAAATTAATTGCAAAATCAAAATAAAGGTTACATTTTAAAGATATTTTTTGTTATTAATATTTTGAGCTATTTTCTACATGTATTTTATTTTTATGAATTTTGTAAGCCACAATTAATATATATATATATATACACACACACACAGTTGTAGTCGGAATTATTCGCCCCCTTTGAATTTGTTTTTCTTTTTTTAATATTTCCCAAATGATGTTTAATAGAGCAAGGAAATTTTCACAGTATGTCTGATAATATTTTTTCTTCTAAAGAAAGTCTTATTTGTTTTATTTCGGCTAGAATAAAAGCAGTTTTTAATTTTTTAAAACCCATTTTAAGGTCAATATTATTAGCCCCTTTAAGCTATATATTTTTTCAATAGTCTACAGAACAAACCATCATTATACAATAACTTGCCTAATTACCCTAACCTGCCTAGTTACCCTAATTAACCTAGTTAAGCCTTTAAATGTCACTTTAAGCTGTATAGAAGTGTCTTGAAGAATTTCTAGTCTAATGTTATTTACTGTCATCATGACAAAGATAAAATAAATCAGTTATTAGAGATGAGTTATTAAAACTATTATGATTAGAAATGTGTTGAAGAAATCTACTCTCTGTTAAACAGAAATTGGGGAAAAAAATAAACAGGGGGGCTAATAAATCTGACTTCAACTGTATGTATGTATGTATATGTATGTATATATATATATATATATATATATATATATATATATATATATATATATATATATATATATATATATATATATAATATTAATCCAAATCAGGTGAACACTAGAAATGCCAACAATTTGCATATGTGCCTCCCACTTGTTAAGGGTCCAAAAGTAATTGGACAGAATAATAATAATAATTTGAATCATAAATCAAACTTTCACTTTTTAAAACTTGGTTGCACTTGGACACACAGTCACATCATCAATAAATACAAGAGAACCAGTTCCTTGTTTAGTTTTTTCAGCCTAACTTGCTTGACTGAAAATGACAGCTCTTTGGATCTCATCTTGAGAGTAGACAGCAACACATTCCACATGCAAACAGCGCACTTGACATGAACTCTGGAGCTTTTATCTGCTCATTGTAATTGGGATAATGAGGGAATAACACACACCTGGCCATGGAACAGCTGAGAAGCCAATTGTCCAATTACTTTTGGTCCCTTAACAAGTGGGAGGCACATATGCAAAGTGTTGTAATTCCTACAGCGCTCACCTGATTGGGGTGTACAGCTGACAGTCTGCAGTTAAAGCACATCATTTCAAATCGATTGTGTTGGTGTGTATAGAGCCGAAATTATTAGAAATGTGTCGATGTCCAAATATTTATGGATCTAACTGTATACACACACACACATATATATATATATATATATATATATATATATATATATAAACAAAAATATAAGATCTACCTCTTATATTTTAGCATTAAAAGGCGTTTGTGTGTGTGTTAAGTAGTGCATGTATGAGCATAGTGTTTGTGTGTGCATGTGTTTGCAGTAGTGTTTTTGTTTTTGTGTGTGCATGTGTTTGCAGTAGTGAGTGTGTGTGTGTGTGCATGTGTGCATGTTAGCAGTAGTGTGTGTGTTTGTGTGCATGTGTTTGCAGTAGTGTCTGTATGTGTGTTTGTGTGCGTGTGTGTGTGTGCGCATGTGACTGCAGTAGTGTTTGTGCTGTGTGTGCTTGTGTTTGCAGTAGTGTGTGTGTGTGTGTGTGTGTGTGTGTGTGTGTGTGTGTGTGTGTGTGTGTGTGTGTGTGTGTGCGTGTGCATGTGATCGCAGTAGTGTTTGTGCTGCTGTGGTTTGGCAGCTGAAGATGACTGTGTGAATACACTGATGTGTGAGAAGTGGGTGTGTGTGTTGTGCCGCAGGATGAGTGGCGCCGCCTGCTGGCCAGTGGTGAACACAGTGTGGACATGTTTGAGCAGATCAGCTCTCTGACGCTGGACAGCCTGTTAAAGTGTACATTCAGCTGTGACACACACAGCCACGAGTGAGTCTCAATACACACACACACACACACACATATATATATATACAAACTCAGTAACACACACTCTACGCACTCACACTCACCCCTCTCTGTCTCTCCATCAGGAAGCCCCGTCAGTATATCTCTGCTATTCTGGATCTGTCTCGTCTGCTGGTCCAGCGTCAGCACTATCTGCCGTATCACTGGGACTGGCTCTACTGGCGCTCTGCTCAGGGCCGTCGTTTCCAGCAGGCCTGCGCCGTCGTCCACCAGTTCACCGCAGACATTGTGCAGGAGCGCCGAACTCAGCTCCAGCAGCCGAACAACCCAAAATCACATCCAGAAAACCCTGGAGGATACAGGAAGAGGAAAAACACAGACCTCATAGACCTGCTGCTGCTGGCTAAGGCAAGAACACACTCATCACTAAACACGTCTCTGCTGCTCTCCACGGCTGCGCTCATTTCAGCAAAAATACTCAAAAAATATGAAAATATATTTGAATTCAACATGGCTGATTCCTATGGGGATATATAGCAGTGTGTCATTTATATTTGTGAAGAAAAGCTGAATTTTTTAGTATCATTTCTGTGGTCTTGAGTGTCACCTGATCCTACAGTAATCACTATAATGTGATGATTGCTCAAAAATATAGGAAAAATTAAGATATATTATTAGAATTTAAAGTAACTGGTTTCTGTGGCAATATATAGTGATGTGTCATTTATATTTGTGATGTAAAGCTGAATTTTTAGCATCATTACTGCAGTCTTCAGTGTCACATGATCCTTCAGAAATGAGTAGGCCTATCATATGATGACAAAATAAAAACAATGTACAATATACTATATAAATAAACTATATAGGCAATGCAGTGGCGCAGTAGGTAGTGATGTCGCCTCACAGCAAGAAGGTCACTGGTTCGAGCCTCGGCTGGGTCAGTTGGTGTTTCTGTGTGGAGTTTGCATGTTCTCCCTGCATTCGTGTGGGTTTACTCCAGGTGCTCAGGTTTCCCCCACAGTCCAAAGGCATGCTGTCACGGTTGCAGGTTTGTGCGTCATCCGGAGTGTCTGTTTTGTCACGTGAGTTTGTTTGTTTTGGTCGCCCATGTGTATTTGTTATTGTCACATGTATTTGTTATGTCACATGTCATGACGACTCAGCTGTTCTGATTACCTGCCAGCTGAGACTTATTATCTCGCCTATATATGGGCTACGTTTCTATGTTTCCTTGTCAGTTCGTTGTGTGTTTGCTTACGCCTTTTTGTATGTGCTCAGGACTGAGAGGAGTGGCTGTTGGACCCCGTTCGTCCTTCTGTTTCCTGCCTTCCCTACCCAGTTATCCTGTTTTGATTATAGTTTGATCACTCTGTCCCAGTTTATCTTGACTTTGTCAAATAAACACATTCACTTGCAATATTGGATCCTTATTTGAGTACTTGAACGTAACAAAACGAACTGACCTGCATTATGGATCCAGCGAGTGCTTCACAGATCTCAGAGTTCATGACACTCAGCGGCGCCAGAATGGATCGGCAGGATGAGGCATTGACCACCACCGCCCAGGCCATTCAGACTCTGGTCGGCCAGGTTTCTCTTCTCACCGCCCAGGTTCAACAGTTGGCTACCGGAGCGGTACAGGAAGCATCTGCACCAGTTCCTGAGGTGTTGCCAGCACCGGTCGTTGCAAGCCGCCCTGTTGAGCCTCGCCTTCCTCCACCGACCTGTTATGATGGAGAGCCTCACTTGTGTCGGTCTTTCTTGTCAAAGTGTTCACTATATATTACTCTGCAACCATCCTTATTTCCCACAGAACAGTCGAAGGTCGCCTTTGCCATCACGCTCCTTTCAGGGAGAGCGGCTCTATGGGGAACTACAGCTTGGGAACAAAAGCTGCCTTGTTGTTCCACCTTTGAACTATTCTCTAAGGAGCTCAAAAAAGTGTTTGACCGTGCTGCTTCCGGGAGAGAGGCCGCTCGTATCCTCGCAGAGCTCCGTCAGGGGAATCGGAGCGTAGCGGATTACTCCATTGAGTTCCGGACTTTGGCTGCCGAATGCGGTTGGAACGCGGAGGCTCAGTGGGATATGTTCCTGCACGGGTTGTCGGACCGCTTACAAGACGAGATATATACACTGGATCTTCCTAAAACTCTGGATGAGCTTGTGGATCTGGCTATCCGTGTGGACACCAGGCTGTGTCGCAGAGTTAGCCGCACGCAGCAGGAGAGGTTTGCGGGTCCAGTTCATAATCCTCCTGTGTTGGCTATGACGGCGGAAGCTAGTGACGGTGACCCGGAACCTATGCAGGTGGGCAGATCTCGCTTGTCCGTACAGGAGAAGCGCCGACGGAGAAATGAGGGGCTCTGCCTTTACTGTGGGGCCGCGGGGCACCGCGTGAATTCTTGTCCCGTAAAAGACAACGCCCATCAGTAGGTAAGAGGTTACTGATGGGTGAAATCAATCTGAAGAAACCCTCTACGGCGGCTACTTTACTGCCTGTTACGCTGTCATGGGGAGGCGGAACTAAAGACACCCACGCTCTTATTGATTCCGGGGCAGAGGGGAATTTCCTTGACTCTAGTTTTGCTTTCAGTTTTAAACTTCCGGTTATCGCGCTTTCCCAACCTATTGCAGTACGCGCCCTCAGCGGGCTTTCTCTTCCCACTATCACTCACTCCACTACCCCCATAAAACTTATTACGTCAGGAAATCATGTTGAAAACATTTCATTTTTTTTAACTGACTGTTCTAACACACCGGTGGTTTTAGGTCATCCTTGGTTGGTTCTCCATAAACCTCATATTAATTGGGGTCTCAGCACAATATTTTCGTGGAGTGAGAAATGTCATGAGTCTTGTCTTTCGTCTGCTCGTTCTGCTGTGTCTTGTTCTGTGTTTCAGGAGGAGTGTATGGACCTGTCAAACGTGCCCAGTGAGTACCTCGACCTGAAGAGAGTGTTCAGTAAGTCTCGGGCTGCTTCTCTTCCTCCTCATCGTCCCTATGACTGTGCTATAGACTTACTGCCAGGTACGTCTCCGCCTAAAGGCAAGTTATACTCTCTTTCCATTCCCGAGAGGGAGGCCATGGAGAAATATATTTCTGATTCTCTAGCGGCTAAGATCATCCGCCCTTCTTCTTCACCGGCGGGGGCGGGGTTTTTTTTCGTGAAAAAGAAAGATGGCTCTCTTCGACCCTGTATAGATTATCGAGGGCTGAATAACATCACGGTGAGGAATACGTATCCTTTACCGTTGATGTCTTCGGCGTTCGAGCGTCTACAGGGGGCATCTTGTTTCACGAAATTAGACCTTCGCAATGCTTATCATTTGGTTCGCATCAAGGAGGGCCATGAATGGAAAACCGCGTTTAATACCCCCAGGGGGCATTTTGAATATTGTGTTCTTCCCTTTGGGCTTTCCAATGCCCCCGCAGTTTTCCAAGCACTCGTTAATGATGTGTTGCGAGATATGATTGATCAGTTTATTTATGTCTACCTGGATGACATTCTGATTTTTTCCCGTTCTCTCCAGGAACATGTGCAACACGTCAGGCGAGTGCTTCAGAGGCTGCTAGAGAATAGGCTTTTTGTCAAGGCGGAGAAATGCGTGTTCCATGCACAGTCTGTTCCCTTCCTAGGACACATTGTGTCGGTCGAGGGGGTGCGCATGGATCCAGAGAAGATCCAGGCTGTGGTAAATTGGCCAGATCCAGAGTCTCGTAAGGCCCTGCAGAGATTTCTGGGTTTTGCCAATTTTTACCGGCGTTTTATTCGCAATTTCAGCCAGCTCGCCGCCCCTCTGACGTCCTTAACCTCCTCCAAGACTCCGTTCAGGTGGTCGAGTGCTGCACAAGCAGCATTCACAAAATTAAAGGGTCGCTTTGTTTCAGCCCCAATTCTGGTGACCCCTGATCCTTCCCGGCAGTTTGTGGTGGAGGTTGACGCGTCAGAGGTGGGGGTGGGTGCTATCCTGTCCCAGCGCGCAGCCTCGGACGACAGAGTTCATCCTTGCGCGTTTTTTTCACACCGATTATCTCCCGCAGAGCGTAATTACGACATTGGTAATAGGGAGTTGTTGGCTGTCAAACTCGCTTTGGAGGAGTGGCGTCATTGGTTGGAGGGTTCGGGGGTTCCCTTTATCGTTTGGACCGATCATAAGAACCTTGAATACATCAAGTCCGCCAAACGACTTAGCTCCAGGCAGGCTCGGTGGGCATTATTTTTCGGACGGTTTGATTTTACCATCTCTTATCGACCGGGTTCCAAAAACATCAAACCCGATGCGTTATCCCGCCTTTTTGATTTTTCAGAGCGCAATACGTCCCTCGAACCCATCGTTCCTCAGAAAATTTGCATTTCTGCGGTAACATGGGAGATCGAGAGCAGGGTTCGCACAGCCCTGGAAGGGGTAACGCCCCCGCCCGGATGCCCACCCAGTCGGTTATTTGTGCCGGAGGAGATTCGGTCTGACGTCATTCGATGGGGACACTCTTCCAAAGTGGCTTGTCATCCGGGGGTGAGTCGTACCTTATTTTTGGTTAAACAGCGATTCTGGTGGCCAGCTATGGCACGGGACATACGTGAGTTTGTTTTGGCCTGTTCTGTTTGTGCTGTTTCTAAGACTTCCAATCGTCCTCCCGCTGGGCTCCTTCAGCCTCTGTCAGTGCCTTCGAGACCCTGGTCGCACATTTCGCTAGATTTTGTCACAGGTCTCCCGCCATCTGATGGCAATACGGCTGTTTTGACCGTTGTGGACCGGTTTTCGAAGGCTACTCATTTTATCCCTCTGCCCAAATTACCTTCAGCCAGAGAGACAGCGGTTGCTGTCATTAATCACGTCTTTCGCATTCATGGCCTCCCGACAGACGTGGTTTCTGACAGGGGGCCTCAGTTTGTCTCTAAATTTTGGAGAGAATTCTGTCATTTATTGGGGGCGACTGTAAGTCTTTCTTCTGGTTTTCATCCTCAGAGTAACGGACAAACAGAGAGGGCCAACCAAGATCTCGAACGTGTGTTACGTTGTTTGGTTTCCCAGAATCCCGCCTCTTGGAGTCAGCAGCTCCCATGGGTGGAGTACGCACACAATTCATTACCAGTGTCTGCCACGGGCCTTTCTCCGTTTCAGTGTAGTTTAGGTTACCAGCCACCAGTTTTTCCCAGTCTGGAATCTGAAAGCGCGGTTCCCTCTGCTCACGCCTTTGTCCAGAGGTGTCGACGCACTTGGAACAGGGCCAGACAGACCCTCCTCCAAGTGGGTGCGCGCACCAAGGCGAAAGCCGATCGCCACCGGTCTAAGCCTCCCGTTTACGTCGTCGGTCAAAAAGTGTGGCTTTCATCCAAGAATATTCCTTTGCGCTCCGTATGTAATAAACTTGCACCTAAATTTATTGGCCCATTCACTGTCATCAAGATCATTAGTCCGGTGGCAGTCCGCCTCAAAACTTCCTCCAACGTACAGGAGAATACATCCCGTGTGTTTCATGTTTCCAAATTAAAGCCCGTTTTTCATGCGGCCATCAATCCGCCCATGTCGGTTCCCCCCCCGCCGCGTCTCGTAGATGGGGAGACGACCTATTCGGTTAAACGTATCCTGGACTCGAGACGGAGGGGGCGAGGATTCCAGTACTTGGTGGACTGGGAGGGTTACGGTCCAGAGGAGAGAAGTTGGGTTCCGGCTAGGGACATATTGGATCACTCTCTTATCGATGTTTACAATCGCCAGGTTAGCTCTTCAGGGAGCACCAGGAGGTGCTCCTAGGAGGAGGGGTACTGTCACGGTTGCAGGTTTGTGCGTCATCCGGAGTGTCTGTTTTGTCACGTGAGTTTGTTTGTTTTGGTCGCCCATGTGTATTTGTTATTGTCACATGTATTTGTTATGTCACATGTCATGACGACTCAGCTGTTCTGATTACCTGCCAGCTGAGACTTATTATCTCGCCTATATATGGGCTACGTTTCTATGTTTCCTTGTCAGTTCGTTGTGTGTTTGCTTACGCCTTTTTGTATGTGCTCAGGACTGAGAGGAGTGGCTGTTGGACCCCGTTCGTCCTTCTGTTTCCTGCCTTCCCTACCCAGTTATCCTGTTTTGATTATAGTTTGATCACTCTGTCCCAGTTTATCTTGACTTTGTCAAATAAACACATTCACTTGCAATATTGGATCCTTATTTGAGTACTTGAACGTAACACATGCGGTACAGGTGAATTGGGTAAGCTAAATTGTCTGTAGAGTATGAGTGTGAATGAGTGTGTGGATGTTTCCCAGAGATGGGTTGCGGCTGAAAGGGCATCTGCTGCGTAAAAACACGCTGGATAAGTTGGCGGTTCATTCCGCTGTGGCGACCCCGGATTAATAAAGGGACTAAGCCGAAAAGAAAATGAATGAATGAATAAACTACATATATATGCCTACAGTATGTATATATATATATCTTCAGTTTTACTGATTCTCAGAGCTGACAGAACTATAAGCAGTGTGTGTGTGTGTGTGTGTGCTCTTCTTCCAGGATGATAAAGGCGAAGGCCTGACGAATGAGGAAATCAAGGCCCATGCAGATATGTTCATGTTTGCAGGTATAATCTGTGTGTGTGTGTGTGTTTATGTATGTATGTACATAATAACCGGTTATGATTATTACTAAACCGATACCGAATTGTCCGCATCTGGATCGCGGTGCACCGAAGAAACAATTAATTTTGACACCCCTACTTTTGACATAAGATTATTTTGCTTACCCCATTGGCAGATTATTTTGCTTGTTTTAAGGAAAAACTCACTTAATATTGGCATATTATTTCCTAAAACATGTTTTGCTTGTCTAGAAAATTCCTCTTGATTTAAGAATTTTTAGATATTTGGACTAGAAACAAGACGAAAAATCTAAGTAAGAAAAGCATTTTTACAGTGTGTGTGTGTGTATGTGTGTGTGTGCATGCAGTGGCGCCTGCAGCCGTATGGCGTACCCATGAGAGGGCGTGAATTAATTCTGCTTTTTTATTTATTTATTTAAATTGATTATCAAACAGTATACGCTACGATATATTGACAAAGCAAGAAAGAATTAGAATAAATAAAGGTATGTGTTTGTGTGTTTTAAAGTGTGTATGTACTTGCATGGTGGGAGATGGGTAAAGAAATCTATTGGCTTTAGTTTTGCTTGTGGACTTTCCACACACTAAAAATTACAAATTCAGATAGCTATTGTTTAAAACAAGGTCCAACATGAGTAAACGCTCTTTAAAACAGCTAAACTTAATTGAGACACTTGCCAAAAGGCCTAAAACTAATGAGACAAATACTGATCCCCTACACCTGAGCCAGAGGAACTCCAGGCCCAGCCCGTGTCTCTTTCACTGAACAATTCAGATCCAGCTGCCAGTGGTGCAGCCGCCTCATATGGAACCGCTACCATTCAAGGTGTTTTACACAATTTTATCTGACAAACTGGCACAAATAAGCAGACATCCTCATTCTCACAACAAGTCTGAGTTCTCTCACCCTTCCAACCGAGTTTGTTCTTCTGAGGTAATCTGGAAACACATTCAGTGCTGCTGCGAATACTTTGTAAACGCCTGATCCTGCTAATTAAAATGACTTGATTAAATGATTTAAATTGTAATTGACCAGCGCAATGGATGATTTTGTCATTAACAATCAAAACAGCTTAATATAGGCTTCTCTGAAACTGATGTGGGGAGTCAACGGATCTTTCCAGAACTGAACAAATCACACACCACATTATTCTTAAAAGATTGAACGGTGTCTACATGTCTGAGCTTTGATTTCAATTTCAAAGCAACCCACAGGCACTCAACAAAAGGCAAATCCACAACAACCACTTGCCATTTGTGAATTCAACTGCGTTCTAATTAAGTTTACATCTTAAAACAATAAAGAGGTTGCACTCAAGGACTCCCCCAAACCGGTTTTTGAGAGAGCTCAACAAACCCGTTGCTTCACGCCTGCAAGGGAATACACACTTTTAGGCAGACACAGAAGCGGTCAGAAACTTCCAGAGTTTAAACTGACTTTTATTTAAAGTGTGTTTATTTGAGTAATGTTTGTTTGTTTTACGTTTCTGTAGGTTATTGTGTGTACATGTTCCATGTGTTTAACGTAACCGTTATGGATAGGTAATAAGTTATAGCCGTGCTGTTGCATGAAATCTACAGAACGTTTGTGAAACATTTCATATTTGGAATTGATGGAAAGCCTGGAAAGTGTCAAATGCATTGGTTTATATGAAGAAAGCATACTAGTAAAAATGTCCATGTTATAAAACTTTATTTTAATAGCTTCCGATTAAAGGCAGGTAATGCATGATTCTCACCTGAAGTGCTAACCCAACCTCCTAGAGGAGGGAATGGGGGTGTGATCCCACCCCGCAGCTGCTCTCATTGGACAATACCTGTGTAGGCCACACCTAGACCCAAACCTATAAAAGTTTGAACAATGAAAGTTTTCGTCGTCTTTTGCCGGGTCTTTGCCTCTCGTCACCGTTGTCGCTGCCCGGACGTTGCTCTTCTCGTGCTGGCCGTTACATCGCCTCGCCAGAAGGCTCGTTGCATCACGGAGCAAACCGCGACGTTCACTCGCTGACCCCCGATCTGCTTGAGCAACCGCTTCAACAACAAGCCATCGGGTCAACTTATCAGAACTGACAGAAACACTCCCATAACTACAGAATTCCGCAGAGAGCCGAAGGACTTCACCCAAGACATCGCCTCGTCCAACATCCAACTCATTAAATAATTAGATACTGTTTTATATTGTTATTGTTGGCCACAAAATAATATAATACAGGATTGCTTTACACTGACCATTCTATTTGCTGGACAAATGAGTAGGTTAAGTGTAAGCTTTAAATAATTCTATGTAAATCATGTTCGAATCTTTAGATTCAAATCCCCAGAGTTTAAATGTGATTTAAACCAAAGAGCTGATTCCTTACACTGAGAATATTTCACTTCTTTAGGCTAGATTATTATTTTATTTAACAATCCAGTTGGTGTTTTGGTGCTGAAGCATATAGCGGACTTGTTTTGAAGCATGTTATTCGTTTGTCTTTGTTATTTAGTAGATAACTGACCAACAAAAAGATATATTTAAATTAAGATACAAATGATACCAAACGAAATTCATTTCACAAAGATATTTTCTCCAAAAAAACAATACGAATAGGGGTGTGAACCTACACTGGTCTCACGGTTCGGTTACGATTAACATGCCATCGATTCGGTTCAATTCGATATCTCGGTGCATTGATAAGGCTTTCTATACACAAATAGATTTTTTCTTCACAACACAAGAAATTTTTTCAGTGAAATCTATAAATATATTTATATATTATTTGTATTACAATTTTGTCCTTTAATACAAGCAGTCAGATATATGAACTGTACCTTCAATTTTACTTGCTCAAAAATAAAACACTCTTTATGAATGTATCAAGCAAAGCTCCAGTACATGCACAGAAGACAGCATGAGCATTTACAGCAAATAAACTAATGTAAATGTTATCCTGCTTGCTTTTTGAGCGCTGTCAAGCGAGGTCTTACACTCTTGTGATTGGTCATTGTCTTCACTGGCTCAACAGAAAGGGCTGCGATTGGCTTTAAAAATTAAAGTGCTGTTCACCGATGAGTGATGCGGGAAGAACAGCCGCGGTTACAGTCTATATGCCCATAATACGCAGTTATCACAGGTAATCCATAATAGACGCAGTGGAGAAAACTCACACCTCAGGCACGCTCGTGTCTGGATCCACAAGTATTGCTTTAACAGCCGAGAGGAGAGGAAAAGTGACCTCACGAACACCCCAGCGGGTCAAATGTCCAAAGTGAGAGAGAGAAAGAGAGAGAGAGAGAGAGAGAAAGGCAGAGATGGAGTCTTACAGCATTTCTCCCTATAGTGAAATAGCAGCTCGTGTGCTGTGCCTTCTTCAGTGTCAGTGAAAGACTGTCCAACAAACTCACGAGCAGTGAATTGTGCACAATTATCTGCTTTTTAAGTAGTAGGAGGGTTTTATTTACTCGCCCTCGCCTCCTTCGCCATAGTATTCTACCATGACATTGTGCATAGGAGATAAATGAGGTCAGTATGTAATAACCGGTTATGATCTATTACCGAACTGATACCGAATTGTTCCCGTCTGCATCATGCATGGTGCACTGAAGAAACAATTAATTTTGACACCCCTAAATACAAATTATTTATTTTTTGAGCCCGTCCTCTACTTAACTGTGCAGAGATTAGTTTCCTTCTGTGGAAAATAAGGATTTAATGAATGCTTCACTGTAACTGTTGTATCACAATCCTCTGTCATGTATTTGCAATTTTTGTATATGTCTTAATTTTAAAGATTACGTCTTGAGCATCTGATTTTTCCTCAGTGCTCATGTGCTTTCATTTTCTCTGTCTCACTCGCGGCAAATTCAGGTGAGGGAGTGTTTAATAAGCAGCCCTGGCAGGAAAATATACATTTAGATTTCAAAGAAAATATATTAGTATTAAAAAGGAATCATACGTTTGATCATATCCATGTCGTAACGAATGTCCTTAAATAATGTAGCCTTTGACAGCAAGCATCAGTGTTTCTTGAGATTGAAATAAGAATAAGGGATGATGGGGCGGATGGTGCTGGATATGTGCATACCTTGGAATAAAATCCTGCAGGTTTGCGTATGAGTCTGTGTGTGTAATGAAGTGTGTCTGTGTTCTCCTTCAGGTCACGACACCACCGCCAGCGCTCTCTCCTGGATCTTCTACAATCTGGCCATGAATCAGGATTATCAGGACCGCTGCCGAGCTGAAGTCAGAGATCTGCTGGCGGACAGAGACACACACACCATCAGCTGGTCAGAGCCGCACATGCACACACACACACACACACACACACACACACACACACACACACACACACACACAGTGGTACATGTTTATGTTTGAAGCGAGATGCTGCTTTATTGATTGTGCGCTGTGATTGGCTGAAGGGAGGATCTGAGTCAGCTGACCTTCACCACCATGTGCATCAAGGAGAGTCTGAGGCTTCACTCACCCGTCCTGGCGCTCACCCGATACTACTCTCAGAACATGAAGACGCCCGGAGACTGCATTATCCCACACGGTAACTGAGAACAATCACTGAGAGAGTCAATGAGAACCACTGAGAGAGTCACAGAGAGTCATTGAGAGAATCACTGAGAGTCACAGAGAGTCCCTGAGTTACTGAGAGTCACTGAGAGAGTCACAGAGAGTCACTGAGTCACATAGAGTCATTGAGAGAATCACTGAGAGTCACTGAGAGAGTCACGGAGATAGTCACTGAGATACTGAGAGTCACAGAGAATCACTGAGAATAACCACAGAGTCACTGAGAATCACTGAGTTACTGAGAGTCACTGAGAGAGTCACTGAGTCACAGATAGTGATTGAGAGAATCACTGAGAGAGTAACGGAGAGAGTCACTGAGTTACTGAGAGTCACTGAGAGAGTCACTGAGTCACAGATAGTGATTGAGAGAATCACTGAGAGAGTCACTGAGAGAGTCACTGAGATACTGAGAGTCACAGAGAATCACTGAGAATAACCACAGAGTCACTGAGAATCACTGAGTTACTGAGAGTCACTGAGAGAGTCATGGAGAGGGTCACTGAGTTACTGAGAGTCACAGAGAATCACTGAGTTACTGAGAGTCACAGAAAGTCACCGAGAGTCACTGAGAGTCACAGAAAGTCAACGAGAGTCACTAAGATTCGCTGAGAGTCACAGAAAGTCACAGAAAGTCACAGAGAGTCGCTGAGAGTCACAGAGTCGCTGAGAGTCACAGAGTCGCTGAGAGTCACAGAAAGTCACAGAAAGTCACAGAGAGTCGCTGAGAGTCACAGAAAGTCACAGAGTCGCTGAGAGTCACTGAGAATCACAGAGAGTCACTGAGAGTCGCTGAGAATCACAGAGAGTCGCTGAGAATCACATAGAGTCGCTGAGAATCACAGAGAGTCGCTGAGAATCACAGAAAGTCACTGAGAGTCGCTGAAAGTCACAGAGTCGCTGAGAGTCACAGAAAGTCACAGAGAGTCAGTGAGCATCACTGAAAGTCACTGAGTCACAAGTCAATGAGAGTTACTGAGAATCACAGAGAGTCGCTGAGAGTCACTGAGCAGGACTCGAAATTAACCTTTTTTCTTGGTAGCACCGGTGCTCCTAACTTCAAAAATGTAGGTGCACCAGACAAAATTTAGTAGCACCCACAAAAAATTATGAACACCGTTGCTACATGTTTTATATTAACAGATTCTATTATATATTAACACTCTAATCTCAACTAACAAATAAACAAAAATCTGAACGCACTGCTTGACGTGAATGAGATGAACCGAATTAATAATAACTGTGCTGTTCTCACAGGTGGTGACTGATTTTTACTACTTAGATTGCACAGATGATATTGACATATAACTTATTATTTGCATACGTCATCTTAATAGCAATACCAGTCTTTTCATGAGCTGCAATATTAGTTTCATCTCTGTTAATGCATGCTCTTTAGTGATGGTGAACGCGGTGTCAGTCGAACGACTCACAGCATCGTGACGATTAAATGAAAGATTAAATAAGGTTAGAACATCTCCTGCTTAATGTGTAGATTCAGTGGCAAACACTGTTACCTGAATACTCCGTCCCACCAGCTTTACAGTGAATGGCTTTAGTCATTTTCATAGCGGACTTTAACCACTGGAAGTCTTTAATCCACTCTTGGAAAAGTGTAAATGCTGGATTGACATTCAGCACATGATCACTGATCAGATCTGCCATTATTAGTGACTTTAGGTGGTTTCTAAAACTAAATCTGTCAGTGTTATTTTCATTCTCTCAGATCCAGACCTTTACGTTTTCGCGGCTGTAGCTCCCTGTCATCGGAACTGAGTGATTGACAGCTGATATTAACCAATGCATTCGTGTTCTGTTCTAGCGCAGTGGGCCAATAAGAGCTTGAAGGCGGAGCAAGCATTGCAGGCTTTGTTTACTGCAGCAAGTCGACATGTCAACTGTTTTAAACCATTCCTGAGTGCTGCGTTTGGTGTTTTTAGGTTCAAAGATGCTTAATGTGTGAATGCCTCCTAATTCCGCGCGTGTGGTGAACATTTTGCTGTGAAAACTGGTCGCACAACATCAATTTTATGCACTCGTACAAATATTTCCAAATATATATTTGAGGTCGCATAGATAAAATTTCAGGCGCATATGTGACCAAAACAGACCCCTGCTGAGTCACTGAGAGTAGCTGAGAGTCACTGAGAATCACTGAGTGTCGCTGAGAATCACAGAGAATCACTGTGTCAGAGTCACTGGGAGTCACTAAGAATCACTGAGAGTCACAGAGAGAGTCACTGAGAATCACAAAGAGAGTCACTAAGGGCGTACTCACACTATCCTATCCGAACCGTGCCCAGGTCCGTTTCCCGGATAGTTTGAGAAGTGTGAGTGCTCTGAATCGGGCTCAGGCACGGTTCACTTGGGCGGCCCTGGCCCGGTTGGAAGAGGTGGGCCAGAGCGCGGTTCACTTGGGCTTTGGCGCGGTACGCTTGTGTGTGAGTGCAAAACGTGCCAATCTCCACTGTGCTGAGCGAGAGCGCTTCCTAAACAGCGCATCATCGATGACGTAAGCGTGCCCAGGCCCGAATGTAATGTGAGTACGGGCCGTCAGGGGAGACGGGAGGGGGGACAAGCGTGCTTTGGCCCGGTTCAAGGCAACTGTACATAGTGTGAGTACGGCCTTGAGAATCAAAGTTACTGTTTCACAGTGAGCCGTGTGTGTGTGTGTGTGTGTGTGTGTGTGTGTGTGTGTGTGTGTGTGTGTGTGTGTGTGTGTGTGTGTGTGTGCGTCTGTGTGTACAGGATGCCTGTGTTTGATCAGCATTTATGGTGTCCACCGAAACCCTCAAGTTTGGCCTGATCCACTGGTAAGTCCTCATTACAGTATTTATGGATGTATTTAGTATTGACATGGCCATTAGACACAGAGCTGAGATGTGCAGTGTTATGCATTAGTGTTCAGTGTGGCGTTTTCTGTGTTCTGTGTGTGTGTAGGTGTTCGACCCGATGCGCTTCGACCCACAGAACTCAGACAGCCGCTCTCCTCACGCCTTCATCCCGTTCTCCGCAGGTCCCAGGTACTCCAGCACACATAAAACACACATTGTGCATCCCGAATCACATGCTTCCCTACTATATAGTACATTAAAAGCGGTATACAAGCCCAGTAGTATGTCTGAATTCATAGTATTTGAAAAACAGTAGGCGAGAAGTATCCGGATGACCTACAACTTACTGCAAGATGCTGAAGTGCGCATCCAATGGACACTTTACTATTCCATGAGGAAATATAGGAGAATCTATGACTGGGAGTGAAGCAACACAACTGTAGTAGGTCATGTGACAACAGCTATGTTTCTATTCAATGATTTATGCACAAAATGTAATATAGCATAAAATATCAGTGAATAAATCAGTCAATGAGAAACACAAGAGCATAACCTCCTCAGCTCCTGCTGCTCCTGCACAGATATCACTGAGAGGAGTGGAGTCTGCTGCACTGTTGGGATTCTCCACTGTGGTGTTTGTTCTCCTCTAATAAATGAGCTGCACCTCAGAAGACCAAGACGAAACGCAATGAACGCGGTGGCTTTAGGAGGCGTGAGACGGGAGTGCAGACAGATGCTCAAGACAGTTCTGGAGGGAATAATAATAGAAGAAGAAGAATACTGAAGCACTGTGATGACGGACTAATGGAGGACTGAGGCCTTTTACAATCAACATTTCACATCTGCAACAATGGAGAGCTGCAAACATGTAGAGCTGCAGACCAACATTAATGACGCAACCATCCGCACACACACATTTATATCTGATCAACATCTGGCAGAAACTAAACCATATCACGCATATAGATTATTTTAAGGGATGTAAACAACAACAGTGGTCCTAATCTATTTTTCTGTTTTACATTTTCAATTTCCATGGCTTCCAAGAATCCAAAAATCTCCACATATTGATAAATAAGGTTATGACAGCTGTTTTAACGTTAAGATACCATTAAATTGTCTCTTGTTACAGTTACGAAATAGTTTGACAACAAGCAGGAAACGCTCATGGGCCAATGACATGGCTACATTGAAATGGTCTATACTGATCAAGCGCATGCACAGACTTAACTCACTAAACCCATTTCCACTGTAGTTCATGCACATTTTTTTCTCGGATAAAACGTTGTCCTTGTAAGTCTTTTATGTGCATTTTGAAAATGTAATATTATTTATTTCCATTAAGCGTTTTTTTTATGCGATATTGCAAAATGCACATAAAAATAGGTGAATGGCACAAAGCTACTGACTCATAGGGCAGCAAGGAAATAAGTTAGCTGCCTAAGATTTCAGACACAGCCACTACGTGATGTTTTATAAACAAATTTCGGGAGAAGCACGATCAGTTTTGACGAGTCTATTTCATTATTGACAGTCATTCTATTATCAAATCAGCTTCAGACCAAACCCCTATAAATAGTCAAGCATGTCCTACCCAAGCGACAACCTCCTGCTCTCCCTCGTGAAGCAAATACGGAAGTAACTGAAACTGCAATTCATCGAAATTCTGCTAGTCCTGCTCCATAATAGAGCAGATCTCTATTGACCCCACTGTTAAAATGGCCGACTTTACAGCAGAAAACAAGGTGTTTACACAGTCTGGTACAAAGAATGATTTTGGTTCATATAGCTAATATTACCTGTGAGGGGGTGAATTTTTTATAACTCATCCGTTTCCTTTATATTAGGTTATATTAAGTTTGCATAATTAAGGGTGTGGCCACTTGAGTGACAGCTAGCTCTCGCTGGTCGCCGTCACCTCAGCTGATTCCGGCTGATTAGGCGCTGATCTCGGCATATACATCGTATTTTTGTTTTGGTTAATGTTTCTTTACACAGTCAGCTGCTTTCTGGAATTATTTCTTACAATTATCAGCTAATATGGCATGCTGTGTGCACTTAATTGTGCTCACAAACCATTCATGTGGCCTCCATTTCCCAAGTAAGTGAATTTATATATTTATACACCATCTCTATAAATGTGTTTGTTTTATTTAAGATCATTTATAATGTTCTTTAGAGCTGTAATGCACTCCAGAATCTGACAGATTGATGAGCTGTAGGCTCTAGATCAGTCATCTGAAGCGTTGTCATACAGTGTTCTGCTGGAGTCCATCAATAGTCTTGCATTTACTAACACAGACTATATCTGTAGTGTTTAGAAGTCAATCGCACTTTCCTCCTGTTGAAAAACATCATAAGAACAATGTTTAGTGGCTCAATGTGTTACAGCAGTGTTTTTAAAAGACTAAACACTTTATTGATATAGTGTACAACCAAGCACATGTGGTCAGAACACAAACGAGTCGCAGGTAATGAAGTATTCAGCGTTTCTCCCAAAGAAAAGCCTGTCTAAGCAAAATGCTAGCAGGCGTCTGTAGCTCCGCCTCTTTGCCCTTGTTTGGTATCCCCCGGTTGTGGGATGACGCGCGAACAAAATGGCGATGTTTGGCTTCTTTTGTGTTCTTCAGAAACCTATGGGTGACGTCACAGATACTACAACCATATCTTTTACAGTCTATGGTCCTACCTGTTTTCTCTTGACTTCAGCATCCCTTCACCCCTCAACGCCACTCTTTTAAACCCAATACCTACTTAAATCTGAGGGGGAAGTGTTCTGGAGCCGAGCTAGACGAGCCCTCTCCACAGACAGCACGCCAAATATGCATATTCTATTCAGTCAAATATCTGTGAGTGTGAACTCGTGAAATAGAGCATACGTTTCTAATGGTCGATAAATAAGTTCATAATCTAGTATACCTCCATGAGTAGTATGTCATTTTGGACTCATCTGCTGTCTGAACACTTAGTGCAGATCTCTTCATCTGTGCTCCTCCATCTGCAGGAACTGCATCGGACAGAACTTCGCCATGGCGGAGATGAAGGTGGTGGTGGCTCTGACTCTGGCCAGGTTCAGGATCCTGCCGGGGCCCAAACCGGTGCGACGTCTCTATCAGCTGGTGCTCAGAGCAGAAGGAGGAATGATTTTACACTTCCAGGAGCTCAACGAGGAGTAGGGATGGAACCACGGACTGCAGAAGGATTGAAAATCGACTCAAATATGTGATAATTCAATTATTACTGATCCACAACTGAATCAGTAATAGTGTTTTAGCATTTTTATTGTTATGCTGGTTTTTGTGTGCGTACTTTCCATGACATTTCATATATAGAAAGTTCATAAGCACAGCATTTATTTGAAAAAAAAAAAAAACAACAACTACTGTTTTCATTCATTCATTCATTTTCTTTTCGGCTTAGTCCCTTTATTAATCTGGGGTCGCCACAGCGGAATGAACCGCCAACTTATCCAGCATATGTTTTACGCAACGGATCCCCTTCCAGCTGCAACCCATCTCTGGGAAACATCCATACACACACATTCACACACATACACTATGGACAATTTTAGCCTACCCAATTCACCTGTACCGCATGTGTTTGGACTGTGGGGGAAACCGGAGCACCCAGAGGAAACCTACGCGAACGCAGGGAGAACATGCAAACTCCACACAGAAACGCCAACTGACCCAGCCGAGGGTCGAACCAGCGACCTTCTTGCTGTGAGGGGACAGCACTACCTACTGCGTCACTTGTAACAACTGTTTTGTAACATTGATAATAATCAGAAATATTTCTTGATCAACAAATGAGTGTATTACAATGATTTATGAAGGATCTTGAAAAATGTTCTGATGAGACATTTCAGTCAATTTGGAGTAAAATATGAATTTTGTAAGAATCCATGATTTCAGATGTCATTCTTTGAGTTGTTCTAAATGTATACAATTAAATATAAAATGTATTAAAAAGCATTGCTTTAAAGGTTTTAAAAGAAAAGTAAAAAAAAACCTTTCAAAAGTGATTAATGTCTCGGCATGCAACTTTTAAATACATTTTTACATTTACATGGTACTAAAATTGTATGGTACTACAATAACTTAATAGATAATTTGACAATATTTGACTATTAAAAGTGGCTCAAAAATGACCACATGACCAACCATGTGACATTTAAAAAAAGTGTCAGTTAACTGACTGTGTATGTATATATATATATATATATATATATATATATATTTATATTTACAGTTGAAGTCAGAATTATTAGCCCCCTTTTGAATTTTATTTTCTTTTTTAAATATCTCCCAAATTATGTTTAACAGAGCAAGGAAATTTTCACAGTATGACTGATAATGTTTTTCTTCTGGAGAAAGTCTTATTTGTTTTATTTCGGCTAGAATAAAAGCAGTTTTTAATTTTTTTAAAAGCCATTTTAAGGACAAAATTATTTGCCCCTTTAAGCTAATTTTTTTTTCGATAGTCTACAGAACAAACCATCGTTATACAATAACTTGCCTAATTCCCCTAACCTGCCAAGTTAACCTAATTAACCTAGTGAAGCCTTTAAATGTCACTTTAAGCTGTATAGAAGTGTCTTGAAGAATATCTAGTCTAATATTATTTACTGTCATCATGACAAAGAGAAAATAAATCAGTGATTAGAGATGAGTTATTAAAACAATTATGTTTAGAAATGTGTTGAAGAAATCTGCTCTCTGTTAAACAGAAATTAGGGAAAAAAATAAACAGGGGGGCTAATAATTCTGACTTCAACTGTATATATATGAGCAAATCCATGCAAATCTGGATGCACCTGGAAAGAGCTTGAAAAGTCCTTAAATGTGACTTTGGTGAAGGTGTAAGAGGCCTGTGTCTGCTGAAATAACCCATCAGAGGTTACAATATAGGTCAGAATCAGCTCTTTATCCCTCAAAACATTGAAAGCTTAAGTAAGTTTGATTAACCAATGAGATGTAATTTAATTAAATATATAAATCTGGTTCACTGAAGCATGTAAATATTTATTACACAAACTACTGAAAATAGCTGACCCCCGATAGTCAGTCTGCAGAAGAATTGTGTCCTCCTGAACCTCACATACACCAGTAAACTTACACAGCTCAGTGATTGGCCAAAATACTTAGTTTGACTTTTCGGTGATCGTCTACTCTTCCCTGTTAATGACCCCTGACCTACTTTCTGCTGAATCTGAATTTCACGATCTGAGTATCTGGTTTTGAATTATGAATAGAATATTGAATATTGAATTTGATGTTCTGAATTTCTTCATCTTGAAAACTTGAAACTATTTTTACAAACTGGATATCTGCAGTCTGTGAATTTAGAACGCAAAAAATCTGAAGTTTGAAAATACATCTAAAAAAATTCAGCCTTGAAAAATTCAGTTGTCTTACATTTCAGATGTTCAATATTCAAGTTATGACATTCAAATTCAAATTAAGAAATTCAGATTCAAAAACCTTTTAATGGCATATAAAAAATCAGATTTATTAAATGACAATTGTCAATAATTCAAATTAACACAATTCAAATTCAAATTGTTTTGGTATATTATCAGCTCCATATATTTCCCTCATTTAAAATACAAAACATGTTTACAGATTGATATTTTTCTGATCCCTTAACTCTAGTCAGTTGTTCTGGAAAATATAATCAGATGTTTCAATATAATGTTAACATACTTCATTTGAGATTTTATGTTTTGAGTTTTTACTGCAAATGTCACTTCCATAACACTGGAAATGCTCTCTCTCTCTCTATGTGTGTGTGTGTGTGTGTGTTAGGGTTAGGGTCAAAACTCAGGGCTTCTAGTAGTACCTAGAATAGCAAAATCAAGTAAAGGAGGTCGAGCCTTCTCATTTAAGGCCCCTAAACTCTGGAATAGCCTTTCTGATAATGTCCGAGGCTCAGACACACTCTCGCTCTTCAAAACTAGATTAAAGACCTATCTTTTTAGCAAAGCGTACACTCAGTGTAGCACATAGCAGTATGACGCATGATGGGCCCCACACATGATTTTGGTTCTCGTTTATATACACTATGAACAGCAGCTACGCTAATTATTCTCCTTATTCTGTATTTCCACCTGGGGGTACTCATCCCGAGGCCCTCAGACTATGCAGTGCCACTGATGCGATCCAAGACCAGTGACGAGATGATCCTAAGGTTTTCTGGACCAGGCCGTATCCTGAGCAGCTGCTGTGGTGGTCATCATGGAGTGAGAGCATGACTGACTCCTGTGATGCTCCAAGGAGAGACGAGTCTTCGCTGAGGTCCAGCTTCATGCGCCTAGACTGCAGCTCTGCACAAGACGTTTGGCCATAGGGGAAATGGTCGTGCCCAACTGAGCCTGGTTTCTCTCGAGGTTTTTAAATCTTCACTTTCGCCAATTGGTGAAGTTTTTTCCTCGCCGCTGTCGCCACTGGCTTGCATGGTTCAGGATCTGTAGAGCTGCGCATCGATGGATTTGCTCTTCAGTGTTTGGACTCTCAGTAGTGATTATTAACCCACACTGAACTGAGCTAAACTGAACTGAACTTAATCTCTGAAAACTGAACTGACACTGTTTACATTCACTATAATCTTCTATGTGAAGCTGCTTTGACACAATCTACATTGTATAAGCGCTATACAAATAAAAGATGAATTGAATTGTGTGTGTGTGTGTGTGTGTGTGTGTGTGTGTGTGTGTGTGTGTGTGTGTGTGTGTGTGTGTGTGTGTGTGTGTGTGTGTGTGTGTGTGTGTAATTTTTTATTTTATTTACATATTTTAATTTTTTTGAACATCTTCCATAAGACAACAAGTTAACACACGATAATTCAATTCAAGTTAATTTGTATAACACATTTCACAATAATTATTGTTTCTAAGCAGCTTTCCAAAAGGTGCACATTACTCCATTACAATCAAAATCAGAAGGTTATTGGTTACCATAACTTTATTAGTTACTAATAACTTTAATTGCAGCATGGTGATGCAGTGGGTAGCACAATCGCCTCACAGCAAGAAGGTCGCTGGTTCGGGCTTCTGCTGGGTCAGTTGGTGTTTCTGTGTGGAGTTTGCATGTTGGTGTGGGTTTCCTCCAGGTGCTCTGGTTTCTCCCACAGTCCAAACATGCACTATAGGGGAATTGGGAAGGCTAAATTGTCCGTATTGTATGTGTGTGAATGAGGTGCATGGGTGTTTCCCAGTTATGGGTTGCAGCTGGAAGGGCATCCGCTGCGTAAAACATATGCTGGATAAGTTGGCGGTTCATTCCGCTGTGGCGACCAATACGGATTAATAAAGGGACTAAGCCGAAAAGAAAATGAATGAATGAATAATAGCTTTAATTAAGTAGTAACTGATAGCTTTTAACCGTAAAGTTATTATATAAATACAGTTATCCTGCAGTTATATAGCATATAGGCGATGTCTAGGTGTACATCACCTATATGTTACATAAATAAATGAAGTTCACTGTCTCTGGTACAATGTAAACAAAGGCTTTATTTGTATTGGAAAACAGTGAGTCATCATGTGCATGTGTTTTCTGACTTCCTCCCGTTCCACGCAAACCCAGAACAAGGAAGTCTTTAAAACGAAACTAAACAGACTTTACTCACACAGAGAAATGGCGGAGGCTGCTCTGGTGCTCTGCTGTCCGGTCTGTCTGGATGTGCCCAGAAATCCAGTGACCATTCCTTGCGGACACAGTTACTGCATGAGCTGCATCACAGGCTGCTGGGATCAGGATGATCAGAAGGGAATCTACAGCTGCCCTCAGTGCAGACAGAGCTTCAGTCCCAGACCTGCTCTCAAGAAAAACACAATGCTGGCGGATATGGCAGAAAAGCTGAGGAATGTGATGCCCGATGCTCCTCTCTGTTATGCTGAGCCTGATGACGTACCATGTGATGTCTGCACAGGGAGAAAATACAAAGCTGTGAAATCTTGTTTAGTGTGTGTGGTGTCTTTCTGTGAGCTGCACCTGAAGCCTCACACGGTGTCTGAAGCGTACAAGAGTCATAAACTAGTCACGGCATCCTTTAAGGTCAAGGAGATGATTTGTCCGGCACACAAGAAACCCCTGGAGGTTTACTGCCAAACAGATAATCAGCTTGTGTGTTTTCTCTGTGTTCTGTTGGAACACAAAGACCACAAGATTGCGTCAGCTGCCACTGAAAGACAAGCTCAACAGGTAAAAGATAATCGTGCTGTTATTCAGATCAGTTCAGCTCATGTATAGGCTTCAAATGTTTTTGTTGTGATTAATTGTTGAAACTTTCATCACGATATACATTGACCTAACTGGAAAAAGGTAACCTTTAACACAGTGGTCCAACCATTTTATCACTGCGGACCGGTCAACGCTTGACAATCTTACCGCAGACAGTGTTGCCAGATATATCTGACTGATTCCAGCCCAAAAACTATCCAAAACCCGCCGAAATGCAAAAACAACCACCCAGAAATCTCGAGGCTGTCATAACTGATTGTAAAGTTGAGGACGGGGTGGAGGAAAGATGGCATGTCTTATGATATCATAACCAGTTTAAAAGTAAAGACCGGGGGTGGGGGATTCTGTGGCTGCATAATCGCCGAAATTTTTACTACCCGCCTATGTCATTCCGCTAGTGTCACGCAGTGGCCATTTTGGAATGAAAATTCCAAATCAAATAACAGCACAGATAACTAACGTTAGACAGAATGAATTAAAATATTGAGTTAAAATATTATATTTTCATACACCCCCGCTGAAAAGCAACATTTTAAACAATATCTCAACAAAAAGAAAAACAATTTCCAAAATGTTGACAGGACTAAGTTTAATATATTTGTTTAACTTATGACATGATAGTAAGGTTAACAAAATAACTTAATTACTTTTTTGTTGTTTTACTTAAATTAGGGTGATGCAAAAATGACTATACCCCACAACAAAAAGTACTTTATCTAGTAGTTTGTATGGCCTCCATGATTTTTAATCACAGCACCAAGACCTTTAGGCATGGAATGAACAAGTTGGCTGCATTTTGCAACATATAACTTATCCATTCTTCAAAAATGACCCATCTTTTAGAGTTGCTCAAAGAGATGCTCAACTTAATGTCTCTTTAGAATTTCCCATATGTGTTCAATTGGATTCAGAGCAGGAGACATATTTATAATAATATAATTTATTAACATATATGTGTGTGTGTGTGTGTGTGTGTGTGTGTGTGTGTGTGTGTGTGTGTGTGTGTGTGTATATATATATATATGATGAATTTATGTGTCAGAATTCAATCATTTTGGAGAAAGTGGCTTTATACATAAAAGCTTTATTAGTCTTTTAACAAACAACACTGGAAAAATATTTTATACTATCATAACATATAATACTGCAACAAAAAGTACTGTCAGTCTATCAGCATCCCATTTTGAAAGTTATGTTAATTTAATTGAACATGTCATTATTAATTTATATTATGCCAGTGTGTAAATTAAAGTAGTTTAAAGTAAATTCACCTGAAAGTGACAAGAAAATAAGTATGGTTAATATATAAACATTAAGGACCCTATCATACACCCGGCTCAATGCAGCGCAAGGCGCGACGCAAATGTTGTTTGCTAGTTTCAGCTTGACGCAAGTGTGGTTTTGACGTTTTGCACCACGCTGTTTAAATAGCAAATCCATTTGCGCTCATATGTGCGCCCATAGGTGTTCTGGTCTAATAAAGGAGGTGTGTTGAGGCGTATTGCTGGCGCGTTGCTATTTTGAGGAACTAAAATAGACTGCACAGTAGACCAGCTAAGAGGTCTAAAGTCCAGCGCAGAGCGCGTTAGATGTGCGCCTTGCTTTAACATTGCTTAATACACACAGGATGTAGAGCAATACGCAAATATCTTTACAAATGAAAAAGAATTAAAGGATTAAAATTTTACAAAAATTATTACTTTCTACATAAATATAAACACCACTGCCTTCATGCCTTCTTCATCTCGGGGTTTTATTCATGACAATTTGCTTTTGTATAATGTTGTTATTATTAGCAGTATTATTTATTATATGCAGATTTATATTTGTTTTATTAAAACACGCTTAGCTTTGTCCACCTGTCAGCGTTTAGACCATATGGGGCACAGCATGTGTGTTTGGATATAACTTCACACTTCATTATTATTGTTCATTTATTCGTTTGCTGGAAATTAGAACTGAATTTAGAAATAGTTTTGACAAATCTTTGCGCTTAAAGGAAATTAATTATGTATAAGCTAATGGATGTCTGTGCGTACAACACATTTCCTTATCCATGGAAGAGAGTGAAAGTGAAAGTAAAGAATGAGGAGGCTCATCTCTAATCCTCTCGCGCTGCAGATGCTCTGTTTAACTGTTTTCTCGCTAGTGAAGCGTTCAGTTTTTACACTTACAAAGTCCGCCATGTAAATAGCAAATGCGCTATGGCGCGACGGTAATAAAGGGAATGGGAGATGATTGGTTTGTTTTCTGATTGGTTTATTCTCAAAACACACCTATAACTCATTAAGAGAATAAGCTCAACCCTGTTAGACCATGAGCCGCGGCGCAAAGAGGAATTTTCCGTCCTTAAAATAGCAAAAGTGGATTCTGACACGCCCTTAATTCTTTTGTGCCCTGCGCTTTGGACTTTGCGCCTAGATCGTTAAAATAGGGCCCTAAGTCTGTAAAATAAACTATTAAAAGTGCTGATGAACACCAGTGTTGTATTGTCATCTTTCAGGTTGTATCTCAGCTTTAATGCACTTTTTAAATAAATAAATAAAAAACAAAGCAGCTGCTTGTCATCGTGACAGCAATAAGATCCAATGGACGATCACTTTCACTCCAAAATAGCAGAATCGTGGGGCTGTTGCTGGGTAAAGTCTAGATGGGATACGCGGCCGGCCGAAAGTGCGATATGCACATTAATATAGCAACATTTTTTATGACACTGTATAACAATAAGTAATATTTTTACAATAGTGTGATGGTTGGGTTTAGTGTTGGGGTGGGGGTAGGCCTTAAAAAATACGATTTATTGGGTAATTTAATAGACAGCATAAATAATACTCGGTACAACTACTGTTTTTACAGTACTGTGATGGTTGGGTTTAGGGTTGGGGTAGGGGTAGACATTAATAAAATACAATAAATGGGAAATTTAATAAATAATATAAATAATTCTTGTTAACATCCGGCCGCAACCATATCTGATGTAGCAACAACCCTGTTGCTGGGCAGACCTGGGGGAGCGGTGTTTCATAGGTTGTAGGTTGCTAGGCGACCATCAACCGTTTTCTCAGAGGAAGACAAGCTGACAAAACATCGCTGTCACTCTGATACAAGTTTTATTTATGGAGAAAATTAGAGCACTGCAGTTTGGGTGTTCTGTGTTTGTCTGAGTTAATCAGTCTTACCGAAATGTGTATATTCCATACAAGCTGAAGCTGATCGGTCAGCTCTTGTCACGTGGTATTCATTCAACTAGATGCGTCTGAAAGGCGCGCACCTCCATTGGAAACAACGAACTTGCGCGAACTGATCTTCTGGCACAGACATGCTGGATTCACCTGATTGACAAATGGGTTGCGGATCCATTCCTTGGCAGTTCGCGGACCTTCACTGGGCCTTTTCCCCTTAGCAAAGAAACTTTCCAAAGACGTCTGTTTCTGACTCATTTTGTTGCTTGTGGGTTAATTATGGGCGCTCAAGTGACCGAGATGTAAGTAAGAGAATACGCTCATTTTTCAAAATAAAAGACTTTTCATAATAAAAGATCGTTCAGACTCAGATAATTAATAAAACGATAATAATTAATGATTTCTTGTGTGGCCCGGTACCAATTGATCCACGGACCCGTACCGGTCCACAGCCTGGTGGTTGAGGACCACTGCTTTAACAAATACTGCATAATAACAAACAATACTTGGTTATTGCTTTATTATATATACATGTTCAGAGTAAATAAATAAGTGCCTATTAAAATACATTACATTGAAAAAGGAGTACAATAGGTAATAATTTACAATAAAGTCTCATGGGTAGGGCCAGACAGAATCTGCGGACATTTTTTGTTATTTCTGCGCAGAATTTTGTAAAAAATCTGCAGATTTATGTGGAATAATTTTAGGAGTATCATAACTAAAAACGTATTATATTAAATAAAAAAAATAATACCTTTTTAACTTTTATTCAATGTTTACAATGCAAATCCAAGTAGAGCCACTTATTTGGTTAACAAAGCTAGTCACATATTTCATCTACTAAAAGACAGAAAATATTACTTTACACACTGTATTAGTCAATATTACTGAAAATAATTTCAAAACTGGCGACGCAGTGGCGCAGTAGGTAGTGCTGTCGCCTCACCGCAAGCAGTGGAGTTTGCATGTTCTCTCTGCGTTTGCGTGGGTTTCCTCCGGGTGCTCCGGTTTCCCCCACAGTCCAAACACATGCGGTACAGGTGAATTGGGTAGGCTAAATTGTCCATAGTGTATGAGTGTGAATGAGTGTGTGGATGTTTCCCAGAGATGGGTTGCGGCTGGAAGGGCATCCGCTGCATAAAACATATGCTGGATAAGTTGGCGGTTCATTCCGCTGTGGCGACCCCAGATTAATAAAGGGACTAAGCTGAAAAGAAAATGAATGAATGAATGAATTTCAAAACTGAATAAATATAAATTTACACCCATTTACAAAAGTTCATAAATAGACTCAATGGTGGACTGAAAATATGCAGATTTCTGCGTGTGCAGATTCCGTGTGAGCCTACTCATGGGTAAACATCAGATAATGGATTTAAATCCATTGAGAAATAGTCATGTTATAGTTATATGATGAAATTATTTTTAAAAAAATACAACACATTTTTTGTTGTTATTAACTCTAATCAATAAAACAAATACAAGTTTTGATTTTAATGTGTTACTACGCAATAACTAAGAAATTGACATCACCTAAGATTAATGTTTTGTAGTTGTCATCACGCATTGACTTTAGTTAAATTAACCAATATTAACAAATGAAACCGTACTGTACAAAGTTAACAAACAAAAGTTCTAAAAAGTCACATAACTTTCAATATCATAGAACAGATTAGCATGTGATAATGTGCTGTTATGAACACCACTGCCAATACAACAATCTAAATGTTATTAAAAGCACTCTAAAAAGTTTAAATAATAAATTATTACAGTATTCACAGTATTTTGAAGTGCCCACAATAGCAATATTGTGCACATTTATTATCATGATATATTGAATTATTGAATATCGGCATACGTTTCAGCTCAAGTATTGATTCAATTCATGAAGAAGGTGATGCAAGATTCACATAAAATTTAGATTTTTAAAATGAATTTTTTAACCATACAAACACTGTCATTTGTAAGGAATAAGCTGATGTAGCTAACATGTTTGTCCACAGAGAGAGTTTGAAGAGACGCAAATGAACTCAAAAAAGGAAATTCAGAAAAGAGAAAGCAAATTAGCTGAAATCACAACTGCAGTAAGAACAATCAAGGTGAGGCAATGTTTGCTTCTTTAGTACTTCCTGTCTTCACTACACACATACATCGCTGAACATTAAATGTCTTTGTCTTTCCTCAAAATGTATTATTTTTAAGGTAAGACACCTGGTGATTTATTGTCATTTCTGAGCTAATGTCAGCTGTATTACAAAAATAAGGCATGTTTTTATAAAAAAAACATTTCCAAACATCCTTCTCACCATGTCCTAACACACAACAAGATTCCAGCAACAAGCAATTTGTCTGTCTGCACCAAACGCAACGCAACAAACATTTAAATACCAGCCACTGCACTCCCTATGAAAGAGTAAAATTTGTAAAATTCTAAATTTGTAATGATCACAGGCTTTCCTGTAAAATATAATGATGACAGAAGAAGTTGTGGAGGCACCAAAATGCTTTCTTAGGTTATTAAAGGTGTTTTCTGTCACTGGTTGTTTAGCCTGCATTAATGCACAATAACCAATTAATCAAATCTCAACTCAAACATCTGCGCAACATAAATTATAAATGATGATGATTTGCATATGTTTATTAATCCTTCAATGCGCTGCTTTCAAATCTGTGTTTGATCGGGAGATTCAGTTTTTACCCTTTTCAGTTAGTTATAAAGTTACAAACAATAAAATAACACAGAAGTTCTGGGAGAACAGTTTATAGTTCAGATATAAAACACTGATGTTTATGGGAAAGATTAAAATCACTGTTTAATGTAACTTGATGCTGTTGAAAGTTGTAGCAATTACATTGTTTAACCAATAGGTGGCGACAAACAACCATCAAAAATAAGGCTCGTACACACCGGGATGCTTTTCGTTTGTGTTTATCGTCAGCGTTTTTAGAGACATTTTTCCGGATTCAAACCCAAGCAATTTTCACTGGCGTCGAGCAGAAGAGTATGCAAAATCACTCCTTTATGTTAGATGGCACTACACGACTTTAAGCTTCTGACACCCGCTTGTAACACAGAAGAAGACAAAGTTGACACGCTTGTTGTTAAAGTTACTGGTGATTCAAACAAGCATGGATGGTTCAAGTAGCAGCTCCAGCTCTAGCGATGAGGAAATGATTATTGTTGAGCAGTGCAAGCAGCTCCACGTTCATATCGCCTCTGGGCATCTTCTTTAATGTGCGCTCGCATTGACAGTTTTGCGCTTGAGCGTCTCCAAGTGCTGTTTACTGTAACTTCAGCAGCTCCGTGCATGTGAACAAAAGTGCCAATCTGATTGGTGGAGAAGGTTTTGACGCGGCATGCCAAAACAAAAAAACAAGCATGAGGTGTTTCTTTAAAAATGACGCTATTGCGCCTGCCGTTTTGCGCATTGGTGTGCACGATCACATTGACGTCCTTTATTTAGTCACGAGGTGTTAAACGTTGACGGAAAACGTGAGCAAAAAGTGTCCCGGTGTGCACAGGCCCATATGCCCCAGATTATTTCTTCAAAAATGATCCATCTAGTAATGAAACATGAAGTTTTATGAGGGAATTATTGAATCATTACTTGAAAATGAGACAAAAAAATAAATGTGTTGTGCGATTTATACATTTAGCATTATCAGCAACAGTAGCAAAGATTAGATTTTTTTATTCAGCTGGTTATTTGTTTGTTTTTTTAATGATTGCTAAAACCAAAAGTTTCTTGCAGCATCGTTTTTGTAATAAATGGAAAACAAATTACATTTGTCTTCTCCCTTTTTTGCTGAACAGAAAAATGGTCCGATCCGTGACTTAAAAATCCGTTACACCACTAGTTTGCACCAAATCACAGTGCTGACTTTCATTTTTATTATATTTTTAAGATTTGAGGTGAACTATCTGCTGCTGCTTTCAGGCAAATAAATGTCATGTGTTTAAACTCACATTATTAGCATTTAAGACTGAATAAAGCACATAATCTGTACCTGAGGTGATCTTTGTCTTAGTAGTTTACACTGTTGTTGTTCTGCTGCGACGTTGCAGAAATAGAAAGCATTTCTAAAATAAAAAATTTCTCACTTTGCCGTCGCAGATGGTTAGGACAATAGCTCCTTTTAACATGGACAAGATTGCTTTTATCGCATGTGGCGGCACAGTGTCATTTGTTGTTAAGACACGATGTGACACTCGCCACACCCTTTATCAATATTATTCCTATCTTTACATTATTTTACTATTATACATGGCTCTTGACAGTAAAGATCTAAAATTTGTGGCAAAATAAACTGTCTTTACTGAAGCTTACCTGCTGAGAACAAGTTCTGTGTCTGGATTAAACACTTCATCAAATTCCTCCATCTTGTAAAACCCACCAACGTTTATCCTTGTTTTACCCTTTCTGCCTATATTTAAGTCTTTGAATTTCAACTGGCTCCAATCACATGTAATGTGTTAGTCACAAATATGCTCTGGCTCAGCCTGCTGCAAAAGCCACACCACAATCTCTCCTATTGGTGGAGCTGGAGATCTCCAAACGAGCTAAACTTCTAGGGGCCTTTGATCGATTTATTAAAGGTCCCGTAAAGCCTTTTAAAATGTGCATTTTTATTCGACGTTTGATGTAATCTCAACTGAAACGAAGTCAGGGCAGGGCATATAATAGCTCTTCTTCTTTAAAAAACAGCCAATAGTGTTTTGTTTATATCACAGCTCTGCCAGTGAGAGTGGTTGAGCTCAAGCGCACCAAATGAACAGCCAATGAGAAGAAGTGGGTGGGGCATGTCAAGACACTAGAGAGCATTTGATTGGTCAGAAGATTTGATAAGAAACTGAAGTATGAGGTGATGGCAAAAAAAATGTTGACCCATTTAGGGGTAAATGTGACAAAATGCAAGCTTTGGATGTTTATATCAGGTTTATTTCTTCTAAATGCGAATTGTGTCACTGTTTTGGAGCACACTAGATTATAGATATCCTTAAGACTAACAATACTCATACTAACTTTTAATTTCACTGGACCTTTAAAGGGTCACAGGATTTGGTGGCCATGCTCTCACAAAATCCCTTGTGTTTGCTAGAGCTCTTCCCAGGATGCAATTAACGACATGCAGAAACTCTGCACTGAACTGACAAACTGCATTAAGCTCCAATGTGGAGAGATAATGGAAACAATTAAAGCTGGGGAGGAGATGGCTGTGAATCAGGCTGAGAGAGTTGAAGAGCAACTGCGGCAGGAGATTTCTGAGCTTCAGCAGAAAGATGCAAACATTCAGATGCTTCTAGATTATGAAGATGACTTTCTGTTCCTCCAGGTTTCATTGACATTCATTAATCATTCTTCCTATTAATGTTTTCAACACAGGCTCATTGGAGAAACCTGCCCAGGGCTACATCTTTGGGTGAAACATTGAAATACGTGCCCGGGGCTATGCCTGCTCTGCTTTTAAAAATCCACTAGAGGCCGCCGTGTACATTTTTGACAATCTGAAATAGGTTACTGGGCCATGTTTGCTCATACATGCAATTTGCACGTCCTTCTTGAAAAAAAATCCACTAGAGGACACTGTGTACATTTCTGCTAATCTCAAAGTCCTTCTTGCGCGCATCTGTGAGAAGCCGGTCTGCTTGTTGTGCATAATATATCAGTTTGATATCAACGGACCCACACACCCCTTCCCTAAACCCAACTGATAGGGATTCAAAAGCAAACTAGAAGAAAACAGCAGTCGCAGCCATGTGCTTTTACTACGATTTCACACTGCTTTTCTGAAACCATCCTTAGCCAGACTCAAACCCTGATCCCAAGTCCGACACCGTACAAGGTGAGCTACCGAGCAAACTGACCATGCCGGAATAGCCATCTATATATAGGAAAGCAGTCAGCAGTAGTGCAAAAAGTAACAGAAGTTGTCAGCGGCGTCATACCACTTTGTAGCATTTGTTTTACACACAAAATTCAGCCAGACGTAGCCCTGTGCACATATTTCACAGTTCCCAAAAATGTAGCCATGGGCACATATTCCCAATAAACATGTTAGTCTGTGTTTTCGAATGGACCCTAATGACTCAACAAACCACTTTGTTGTTTCTCTCCAGAGTATCAAATCCTTCTCAGGTCTTTCATTATTTGAAAATACACCAAGCATTAATCTCAGTGATCATGGCTTATTCAGGAATGTGAGAAAATCCATCTCTGAGAGAAAAGTCAGAATAATGGTTTTACTCGAAGAGAATCACGCACAGTTATGCAAGGAAGGTAAGGTTTACACACGGACACCCCATAAAATAATTTGCAAGACATTAATGTTTCAGACCTGTTCAATTTCAGAAACTGTTCAAATCAGAACTGACATTTTTGAATGAGATGCTAATGGTCTAATCTGATTCAAGGATCTATGCTAAGCTAAGCTAAAAAAAGGAAAAAAAAACGTGGATTCTTCCTTTAAAGATATAAAGTCGTAGTATAATAAACAATGCTATATCACGCATTGGTGAGAATGACAGTTGTGATACTTGCTGTGAACAGGCCTTTATAGTTACACCACCATGATGTTTCCTCACATGCAAGTCCCTCTCATTTCATATCCATTTTGCATTAATATTGGATTGAAATGAGTTGTGTATGCTCTTTACAATAAATGGTAATTCTTCTTCTGCATTCTTGTCTCCACAGTTGTAAAAGTTAAGATTTTCCAGCCCTCAAACCCCAAGAGCAGAGAAGAGTTTTTGGAATGTAAATAATCAATTTTTTATTCTTAAAAGTGTCACATACAAAAAAAGAAGAGAAAAAAACAGTCTGTATTTTTCTCTCCTCTGCAGATGCCTATAAAGTGACACTGGATCTCAACACAGCTCATAACAATCTCCGTTTTTCAGAAGGAAACACTAAGCTGACCTGTGGTTTAGCACAACTGAATGCTGATCACCCAGAGAGATTTGATAGTTGGTGGCAGGTCTTAAATAATGAGGGTTTGACAGGTCGCTGGTACTGGGAGGTGGAGTTTAATGGCACAGTCTTCATAGCCGTTTCATATAAGAGCATAGTGAATAAAGGTGCTGGAATTGAATGTGGATTTGGACGCAATGAACAGTCCTGGTGTTTATACTGTACATCCTCTCATTACACTTTCTGGCATGATAATGTTGAGAGTAAAATATTACAAATTCCCAGCTCACCTCGAGTAGGAGTTTATCTGGACTACAGTGAAGGGACGCTGTCTTTCTACAGCATATCTGACACCATGAGCCTCATTCACAGAGTCCAGACCTCGTTCAATCAGCCTCTCTATCCAGGGTTTGGTTTCAGACTCGGCTTTTAAGGCTCCATTAAAATTTCACCAATAGTCTGAAAGTACAAAGAAAAAATACAGAGGATTAGCATGTATATATTTTGTGATAATCTATAGTACATGATCTGTAGTACAAATCTACAGCTGCATGCTGAATCGTGACTGATTACCGGGGCCAGACAGAATTTGTGGAGATTTTTTGCTATTTCTGCGCAGAACTTTTTAAAAACAATCTACTACAGTAACTAAAAACATAAAACATGAAATAAAAAATAATCACTTTTTTACTTTATGGATTCACTTGTTTGATAAACAAAGTAAGTTTCTCATATACTATATCTACTAAAATACAAAAATATGACTTTACAAACCGCATTATACATACACTATATAAGCATTTGTATATCAGTCAAAAATATTTCTGAAATGAATATATAAATGTAAGAAATATATATTTAAAGTAAATAATATACTCAATGACCTGCAAAAATCAGATTATGTGTGGGCCTATTGATCAGATACAAAATATTTGTATGTATGCTATGTATTTTGTGTACATTTATTTTTATATATGTGTTTAAAATATAAAATTTAAAAAATAAATACATATATTAATATTCCTATATCATTTTAGAATATATACATATTTTATATATAAACATAAATACAATTCTACACATGGATGTGTGTATTTATACATAAAATTACACAGTAAACACAAAATCTTGTATGCAGTTAGTTGCATTTAATCATTTAACAACACTATTCCATACATAGTTAAACTGTCATTAAAAAACAAACACACGTATAGTGGATATTAACTGTAAATGCACTATATCTAACCTAATTGCTTCTAAATATATTAAATTTGTCATTTCTGTGTATATAATTAATGCTTCATTAGGGTTTTTATGTATACATTATTTTATGTAAACTTTTTTATGTATACAGATAATGGAAAACAAATGAAACATAAAAATTAAAGCTCATAACCTGTAATAATTCAAGTGTCAAATGTTCCACATTATCACATAATGTTTTGCATTAAATATACAGAAAATTACCAATGTACCATTTGTCTTTTTAAATGAAATTTGTCATAGGTGAATTAATTTAAGAAATAATTCCTAAATATCTTTCTATTCTTTGAAAAAGGCCCTTCATAATGAAAGTGCTCAAAAACAAGTGCCATTTAGTATAGGCCGCTCTTTTTGCAGATCTGTTTAGAACACTACAGAATGACTGCCGCTTTTGCTGTTTGTGATTATTTTCCTTTGTGAAATCGTAGGAATTTATGCCATTTGAATTGCACTGTGTGAATAACTTTATAATAATAACACAGATTCTGCATTAGAATACTGTATACCATGTCTGCTAAAGGGATAGTTCTCCAAACATGACTTACTATTTATCATTATAGATGTGTAACAACAGAAAAGTAAATAAAGTAATATATGACTTAATAAAACAAATATATTGTATTTTTAACCATTCATTTTCTTTTCGGCTTACTCTCTTTATTAATCATTGGGTCGCCACAGCGGAATGAACCGCCAACTTATCCAGCACATGTTTTACACAGCGAATGCTCTTCCAGCCGCAACCCAGCACTGGGAAACACCCATACAGTCTTTTATTCACACTCATACACTACTGCCAATTTAGTTGATCAGTTCCCCTATAGCGCATGAGTTTGGACTGTGGGGGAAACCGGAGCACCCGGAGGAAACCCACACCAACACAGAGAGAACATGCAAACTCCACACAGAAACGCCAACTGACCCAGCCGAGACTCAAACCAGCAACCATCTTGCAGTGAGGCGATTGTGCTACCCACTGCGCCACCGTTTTTCATATATAAATATTTTCAGATTTTATTTTTCATTTATAATTTGTATACAATGCAAATATATATTGCATTTATTTTCAATTTGTTTATTTTTGCATGTATTATTTTTATTTCTGTATTTATTTATTTATGCTCGGCTTTCTTTTTACTTTTTAATCTGAAAACTTAAAATATCAACTTCTAGTTCCAAGAAAAAATCAAACTCAAACATGTGTAGGATGAAGGATGAAGCTGACCAACTGATGACAAAATTTTCCTTTTTGGTTGAACTGTACCTTTAAGCAGGCTGGCCTGTTTCCCCTGTGACTCTGCCTCCTCCACTGATGTAGCTTAGTAACCAGTGTAAACACAGACTCAGGCCACTCCCCCTGATGGCTGCTCTGGAGTCTCTGCTGGAGGACAGTCAGTCTGCGTTCAGTCGACTGATGGAGAAACACAGGAGCGGCAGGAAGGTTTGTGTGATGATTTTACATTGCTTTACACTGATTATTAAAGTGATAATAACTCAAGACCAGCTGCAGTGTGTAAACTCTGATCAGCAGCACACAATGGAGGAGACACACACACACACACACACACACACAGACACTGACTGACTGACTGACTGACAGACTGACTCACTTCTGTTGATCTAAATGCACAGAAAACTTTCTTTCTAGGAAACTTTTTGTTCATTTCTGATTTTCATTTTAAGCATTACTTATTATAGACTTCTACCAAATAAGGTAGCACTTTATAATAACTACACACTATGAAAGAATACTGCAAATTTAATTTTACTAAAATGAAGCAATTTAAAAATAAAACTAAGATGAAATAAAGGTCACACTTTATTTTGATGGTCTGTTTGTTGAATTTACGTTACACTGCATCTACATGCCAATTAATTCCCATTAGATTATGAGTAGACTGTTAGGTTGGGGTTAGGGCAGTGGTGGGCAAACTTTTTAGACCCAAGGGCCACATCAAGTTTTGCAAGCCAAGTAAAGGGCCACATGTCAAATCCTTCAAAAAACACCTTTTATTTATAGTGGCAGTATGCATGGAACATGTAATATCGGACAAACATATCACATTAACACACATTTTTTTAATAGTTATTATTGAGTCATATTTACAAGTCAAATTAATTTGCACTATTTATATTTACTTATCAATCATCATAAAACAATAAAATAATCCCTTATAAAATATAATAATAATAATGTAATAATTTTTACAGTGGAGAATAGAAGATATTGTCTGATAGAAAAAATCTCATATTAACACATTAAAAATAATGTTTGCGTGAAAAATGCTGACTTAGGTTGTAGTCTTTAAAAACAGCAATACTTTATTGGCATATTAAACATACCGCTTTCTTTTTTTAATATTTTTCAGGGGTTTTCACCTTTATTATATAGGACAGTAGAGAGAATTGACAGGAAAGAATGGGGAGCAGAGAGAGGGGAAGGATTGGCATAGGCGGGAATCGAACTCGGGTCGCCGTGAGCACCGAAGTGTATGTGTCGACACACTAACCACTACACCACTGGCGCCGACAGACATACCACTTTGTACGATATTGGTGAAGAAGTATTTTGTTGTCTATTCCTCCTTATACACACGACATTCAGAGTCAATTTTTTTTTGTCCGACTCATTTTCAGTCATTAATGGTCGAGTGCATTTTAATATCCGAGAGTGTGTTCTAATTCTACTGGTTGCACTAACTGTACCGCGTGTAATACTGCTATCAAATGGCGTTCATTTATATTGCATCATTAATTAACTAATTCTGAAACCAAACCGTTACTCAGAAGCAGCATTTTAAAAACTCCCTCGCGGGCCGGATGAAAGAGTTTAGCGGGCCGCATATGGCCCACGGGCCGTAGTTTGCCCACCTCTGGGTTAGGGTTAGTGTAAGTTGACATGTACTTGCAAAGTTTCTTATAGTCAGTTAAATGTGTGTTGAAGGAGCAGCAGATATTAAGCAGACTACTAATACTCAAATGGACCATCAAAATAAAGTGTTATCTAAATAAAATATAAAATATTACACTTGACCTAACCTACAATTAACACTTAAATGTTTAAACACTTCTAATTTAACTTTTAATTAATCAAAATGTGAATTTTTGCATTGGCTAAATGTTTAAGCAGAGGTACTAAAATTCATGTAGAATAACTCATGTAAACAAGTAGCAAAATAGTTTGAATATATGAGTCTGTTATTGAAGAAATACACTACCTGACAAAAGTCTTGTCGCCTTTCCAAGTTTTAGGAACACAACTAATAGCTTGACTTCTAGTTGATCATTTGGTATCAGAAGTGGCTTATATGAAAGGCAAAGGCCTCTAGATTTTGCTTATTTGAGCACAATAAAATCTGATCATGTCTTGATGTTGAATGATTTCATTAGGACAGTAAGGTCTGACTCTGCTTAGACTAAAGTCTCATCACTGAACCTTCAATAATGTCCAGTATAGAATATAAAGTCATGCTGCAGTGGAAACAGAATGAATATTGTGTCTGACTCCATCATGAGCTTGGAGGACTGCATCATACATCTCTGAATGACTCAAATCACGCATTAATAAAGTCATCTGGAATGGCAAAGAAAGCGTTCCTGCAGGACTCCCAGAGTTCATCAAGACTCTTTGTGTTCATCTTCAACGCCTCCTCCTTCATCTTACCCCAGACATGCTCAATAATGTTCATGTCTGGTGACTGGGCTGGCCAATCCTGGAGCACCTTGCTTTCAGGAGCTTTGATGTGGAGGCTGAAGTATGAGAAGGAGCGCTATCCTGCTGGAGAATTGTCCCTCTCCTGTGGTTTGTAATGTAATGGGCAGCACAAATGTCTTGATACCTCAGGCTGTTGATGTTGATCATCCACTCTGCAGATCTCTCCCACGCCCCCATACTGAATGTAACCCTAAACCATGATTTCTCCTTCACCAAACTTGACTGATTTCTTTCAGAATCTTGGCTCCATGCTGGTTCCAGTAGGTCTTCTGCAGTATTGTTGATGATTGATGCAGTTCAACAGATGATTCATGGAGAAATCCACCTTCTGACACTTTTCCAAATGATCAACTAGAAGTAGAGTTATTATGTGTTGCTCTTACAACTAAGATCCACCACAAGACTTTTGTCAGGTTGTGTACACTGGTGTTGTCACAATTACCAGTTTAAAGGTAAACTAAAGTAAATATTCCAATTATGGTTTACATTTTTCGTTGTTGTTCTGTTTATTTCTACTTTTAAATTGCATTATGGCATCTTGATCTTTTTTCCAACAACTTTTAACCTTGAAAAGTTGTAAGAAGTGACTTTTCTGCACATGTATAGTAGTGTGCAGTGCTATATTGTCTGGGTTGGTATTGAATATTACGCTACAGAATCCTTGTAATAAACTTCAGCACATTTTCTGTTATTTTACAAACTCATTTCTCTAGATATTATTTATTATCTATTATATTATTTCAAACTATTAAATGTCAATAAAAGTCAACAGTAGAGTAGAATTATTAATATTAAAAGTGAACAGAGCAGAGATCAGCATCCCATAATGCAATTCACAAACAAAAATAAACACTTGTGAAGCCCAAAATATGGACACCGTTCATTACCAGATATGTTTTACAGTGTAAGTGCATTGACTGTGTGTAACTACTAATTAAAGCATTACCCTAAAACACGTAAACAAACAGGCTTTCATATTCAGAGCAGACTGTAGTTTGGACAGATCTCAGGCCAGTTTCCCAGCACACAATGGACCGGTTTATCAGCCCCAGATTATCAGCGCACGTCTCCTGGAGCCCGTAAACATGAGCGAGGGTTAGTTTCAGACAGACAGATGGTATGGAGAAAGCTGCTTCTGGAGACTCTGAGAAAGGCAGCAGTTTATTTCACCATCGGCTGAGGGCCAGGAGACGAACACAAGCTGACAGTCTGCCGGTCAGTGCTCAGAAAAACAACACCGTCATGTTTAATAGAGAGAAATGAAGGTTTACTGAGAGGGAGAATATACTGCTAGTGCTGGATTTCTCAAACTTAGACTCTCAATAATAATATGAGAGCTGAATTAAATCATAATGAATATCTGTTGACTAATGCATAATAGAATATGAGAGCATTTATGCTGTACATTTGAGTTTTTTGCGACTATACAGTAGTTGTCTTTTTGTTAATATTTGAGATTATACTGTTAGTACTGTATTTTTCAAACTGACCCTCTAGATAATAATAATAATAATAAGCTGAATTAAATCATGCTGACTATCTAATGCATATTAATATATGAGAGCATTTATGTTGTATATTTGTGTTTTTTGTGACTATAGTTGTCTTTTTGTTATTAATATTCACATTTCGAACATGCACACTTTAATAAACCAACAGAAAGCGTGTTGATGTGTTTATATTCTGGGCAAAAAAATGAAATAAGTGGTCAAATAATTAGCTGTGATGATCAGTGTATGCTTTTTAGGCGAATTATGAGCGTAATCTGATAAAGGGAAACTGGTAAATATGTTTAAATAACCACAAGCATCGTCAGACCGATATGAGCAGATATGGAGTGTGTCTCAAAATACTCATGTACAGCAGTCAGTCACTCAGCATCTCTGTCATTATCACCTGTGTGTGTGCGTTTGTGTCTGTATATGTGTGCTTGCATGCATGTGTGTCTGTGTGCATGTGTGTATCTGTGTGTGTCTGTTTGTCCTCTGTGTGTCTGCATCTGTGTTTGTGTCTGTCTGTGCTTGCATGCGTGTGTGTGTCTGTGTGTGCGCGTGTCTGTGTGTGTGCCTGTTTGAGTCCTCTGTGTGTGTGTGTGTGTGTGTCTGTTTGCTTCCTCTGTCTGTGCATCTGTGCCTATGTCTGTGTGTGTGTCTCTGTGTCTGTTTCTGTGTGTGCCTGTGTGTTTGTGTGTGTGTGTGTGTGCATACATGCATGTGTGTGTATGTGTGTGCATGCGTGTCTGTATGTGTGTGTGCATGCGTGTGTGTGTTTGTGCGTACATGCATGTGTGTGTGTGTGTATGTATGTATGCATGTGTGTCTGTATGTGTGTGCGTGTCTGTTCGTACATATGTGTGTTTACGTGTGTGTGTGTGTGCAGAAGTTTCTGTTACACAGGCTGGTCGTTGCCGCTCGTCTCTCCTGCACACTGGAGGACAGGTCGACTGTAGCAGGTCTGAGCAGATTATCAGCGTCTGTTTTCATCCGCTCTCAGATTTCTGATGACTAGTTTAATCCATCATTCTGACGCAGAGAACTATTGTGTGTGTGTGTGTGTGTGTGTGTGTGTGTGTGTCAGCTCACTATGAGAAGCTGAATATGAGCGTTCAGAGGAGTCGTCCGGGGGAAGAGCTCACGGGTCTCCTGCTGCTTTACCCTCAACACTCACTGCACGTCATCGAGGTAAAAAGCATTCACTTCACTAAATCTACTGTCAGAAACATTGTTATTAATAATAATGTTATATATTAACATTCATTATTTTTACTGCAGGACATGCCCTAGTAACACATTTAAGATTGTCAAAAAAATGTTGTGACGACAACACCGCTGTGACGACCCCTGATAAATAAGGGACTAAGTCGAAGGAAAATGAATGAATGAATAAAAAAATGTACACCGTTCGTTCTAAACATACTGCAAGCACACGTAGTTCAGGGTACATATTTGTCAGTTCTCAAAAATGTAGCCCTGGGCACATATTCACAATGAGCATTGGTTGAATGTAATGCTATAATTGTCTTTCATTAACTAGTGTTCAACTGAGGCTCTGCTGTCCGTCCTGCAGGATCTGAGACACATGGAGGAAAACCCTAACAGGTAAACAGTATCCACAATGCACTGCGCTCTGAAATCAGTCACTCTTCCTTATATAGTGAACATGAACAATGCACAATCACAATAAAATCAGTGTTTCCTCTAGGATTTTTTCCAGCTGTGGCAGCAGGCCTTTTACACAGATCTTCCAAATACCGATGGAGTTACTTCAATGACAAATGTCGTGAGCGCAGTATTACAAGTCAGAGCATGCAAATCTCTTTGCTTGTGTGCCGATTTCCTCTGATCGTGCACAAAACTTCTTGCATGCCCTCATACGCTGCTCAAGTGCAGATATTCTTGTGCGCTCTCGAATAAACGCTGCTGAAGTGCGATTAGTGCGTTTATGTAGTGAGTATGTCACCAACATTTATTAGATTTGCTAGGAATATTTATGAATGTTTTAAACAGGCCTACAAAACGCCATTGATGTGTCCTAAAGTTAAAGTGAAACGGCTATAAACTCCAGCAAGATAAAGTCATTGTATGCAGAGCCATAGACCTTTATCTATCAAGTATAATTATGGAAACTGTGTTCATCTTAACTGAAAGCTACTTCGTGTTTGCTGGCCTCACGCATTGCGCAGCCCTGTCAGTCAGCATGTCACCTTAAAGGGTTAAACAGATAATGTACAGCACTACTACGATTACAAAAGGTTCACTTATCTTTTAATACGTTTTGGTTTGATTATAACCCGCTATTAAAAAAAACAACAACGACTGAATGTATTGAATGAGAAGCTGTAATGTAGCCGTGGCGGGAATGAATTCTGGTGTGGCGCCCCACATTAAATAAATAAATAAATAAATAAATATATAAATATATATATATATATATATATATATATATATATATATATATATATATATATATATATATATATATATATATATATATATATATATATATATACACACACACACACACACAGTTAAAGTCAGAATTATTAGCCCCCCTGTTTATTTTTTTCCCCAATTTCTGTTTAGCAGAGAGATTTTCTTAACACATTTCTAATCATAATAGTTTTAATAACTCATTTCTAATAACTGATTTATTTTATCTTTGTCATGATGACAGTAAATAATATTAGACTAGATATTCTTCGGCAACCCAGTGGCGCAGTAGGTAGTGCTGTTGCCTCACAGCAAGAACGTCGCTGGGTCGCAGGTTCGAACCTCGGCTGGGCTGGGTCAGTTGGCGTTTCTGTGTGGAGTTTGCATGTTCTCCCTGCGTTCTCGTGGGTTTCCCCCACAGTCCAAAGACATGCAGTTCAGGTGAATTGGGTAAGCTAAATTGTCCGTAGTGTATGAGTGTGAATGTGTGTGTGGAATTTCCCAGAGATGGGTTGCGGCTGGAAGGGCATCCGCTGCGTAAAATCGTGCTGGATAAGTTGGCGGTTCATTCCGCTGTGGCGACCCCGCAAGGGACAAAGCCGACAAGAAAATGAATGAATGAATAGATATTCTTCAAGACACTTCTATACAGCTTAAAGTGACATTTAAAGGCTTAACTAGGTTAATTAGGGTAACTAGGCAGGTTAGGGTAATTAGGCAAGTTATTGTATAATGATGGTTTGTTCTGTAGACTATTAAAAAAACAATTAGCTTAAAGGGGCTAATAATTTTGTCCTTAAAATGGCTTTTAAAAAAATTAAAACTGCTTTAATTCTAGCCCAAATAAAACAAATAAGACTTTCTTCAGAAGAAAAAACATTATCAGACATACTGTGAAAATTTCCCTGCTTTGTTAAACATCATTTGGGAAATATTTAAAAAAGGAAAAAAATTCAAAAAGGGGCTAATAATTCTGACTTCAACTGTATATATATATATATATATATATATATATATTAAAAACACACTTTGGATTTATTTAAATTGTTTTTGTTGCTTTGTTGTAAAAAAAATTATATGATCAAAAAGTCATGACAACGTGTATTTTTTTTCATGTTATATGTTGATTTAATAAGTTAATCAGGTTTCAGCTATATTTTTAATTGTATATTTTTAATAAGTTTGTATTAGTTAATGTTAATTAATGCATTCACTATCATGCAAAAACAATAAACAATTCATTTAATACAGTATTTGGTCATGTTAGTTAACGATAGGTAATGAAAATAGTCAATCATTGTTGGTTCATGTTAACTCACGGTGCATTAACTAATGTTATCAATCATGAATTTGGATGTTCATAACGCATTAGCAAATGCTAAACTATGATTAATAAATGCTGCGCAAGTATTGCTGATCATTAGCTCATGTTAGTAAATACATTAACCACGAAACCTTATTGTAAAAAGTGACCAATTGATGTAAGTTAAAGTGACTTATAAAGTTCAACAAAATGTTAGCGTTATGTTGTTAAACTAGATAGAAATGCATTATTATAATTATTATAGATCATTTTTTATGTTCAAATGCTCATGGATTATTAATGTCAGTAAGTTTAAAAAATATAAAATATTTAAGTTTTTCTGCTTCACAATTTAGCATTTAGGCAACGCAGTGGCGCAGTAGGTAGTGCTGTTGCCTCACAGCAAGAAGGTCGCTGGGTCGCAGGTTCGAACCTCGGCTGGGCTGGGTCAGTTGGCGTTTCTGTGTGGAGTTTGCATGTTCTCCCTGCATTTGCGTGGGTTTCCTCCGGGTGCTCCGGTTTCCCCCACAGTCCAAAGACATGCAGTACAGGTGAATTGGGTAAGCTAAATTGTCCATAGTGTATGAGTGTGAATGTGTGTGTGGAGGTTCCCAGAGATGGGTTGCGGCTGGAAGGGCATCCGCTGCGTAAAATTGTGCTGGATAAGTTGGCGGTTCATTCAGCTGTGGCGACCCCGCAAGGGACAAAGCCGACAAGAAAATGAATGAATGAATTTAGCATTTACTTAATTTCTTTGCAAGTGTTTATGAATTTTATAAGCAATTTCTTCACACAATCCCATTTGTTTTCAGTGTAGCCTGTAGCTTTAGCTTCTTGTTGATATTTTTTATCTTTGTTGGTCAACACGTGTTATTTTAATAGTGCTCTATAGATAAATGTGACTGAAGAGCACAATAATGAATAGATGAGTGTGTATTATTCAAACCTGTGTTTAATTTGCCCCCGCAGCGCTCTGATCCTGCATCCCAGAATCCTCCTGGTTTCCCATGATCTTCCCTGCAGACTCTTCCAGCAGTGGATCTGCATGATGTTGAGTGAGTCTGAGAGCCGGAGAACAGAAGCTTCAGAGGAGCAGAACTCAGAGAAACTGCTGAACCAGACCATAAAGCAGCTGCTGCGGCTCGGCTGCCACCTGTACAACACACAGCACAGCACGGTACACACGTTACACACACATGATACACATACACATGGGCATTGGATGATAACCGGTTTCAAGGTTTATAGCGGTTTGGAAATATCGAGGTTTTAAAACTGCTAATACTTTCTGTTATACTGTTTTAAGGTATATGTAGTTGCTTTGTTGTCAAGTACTGTTAAATTTTATTTATTTAGCGCAAGAGCATCTCCAGCAATAAAGGAGCCTCCACATCAAAATCTACTAGTCAGCCCACGATTCAGCAAACATCTGAAAAACAAATCACTCATACACCAACATCCTATAGACCAGCTTTAGAGCTGAACATTGCAGTGGTTTATTTATATCCACAGAAAAGAAAGATCTCCAAAAATGACTTTTCAAGTTGTACAGAAATCAGTGTTTTTGATTCTAATGAAGACAGCAGAAGTCAATGATTTATTTTCATTGTTTAGCCTGACATGTTTACTGCTCCAAAATATTATAAATAATTCTAAAAATAAAATATATTGTGCACAATGGGACTAAAAGCTGCTGTTTGTTACCCAGAAATTAAAAAATTATATATTTTAGAGCAGTAATCAAAATACTGTGATATTTTTATTCAAGGTTATCATATTAATAGAGCATTTGACATTATACCGGCACATGCCTACACACAAACACACACTGAACAAAAGTGAGAGAGAGAATTCTGAGTTTATTGCCATTTCAGTTTCTTTGGCTATGTCATGGCAAATAAAAACAGATCAAGTGCACCACATTTTATAAATACCACTTTTCTATAGTTATAAAAATATTCTAACAATTAAAAGTCACCAACAGCAATAAATAATACATAAGGTAAGATACATAAATAATAATAATAATGATAATATAGAAGATAAAAATCTAAAACAGTTTTTTAAGGTTTACTTTTGATAAAAATCCTATCATTTTTGAAGGATTCACATGTAAAAATATTGAATTTAAAGTCTGTCCAGATAAAAATTGTTGTCTGATAACATTAAAAATAGGGCACTGCACAAGTATATGTTTAACAGTTTGGTTTCCTTTGCAATATTGACATTTTGGTGGTTCTTCTCCTTTAAGTAAATGTTCATGTGTGAGTCTCGTGTGTCCAATGCGGCATCTTCTATAAACAATCTCATCATGTCTTGACAGGGCCGGATTAACCAATGGGCATTATGGGCACAAGCCCAGGGGCCCGTGCGCACTTGGGGCCCCTGCGAGGGGGGGCGAATGCCGATTTTGTATTGTCTATTTAGGCTAAGTACAAATAGCGCACCTCGTTGGAATAAGCTAGCTGAGTGATTCCCGCCCATCACCGTTTGATTGACAGAGACAACATAACTAAAGAGAGCGGCAAAAAGCAGTGTGAGTGGCGTAGCTTGTAAAGCGCATGGCAACATGTTCTGACGTGATCATGAACCCAGTTCGAATCCAGCGTCTTTTTTTTTTCCCCACTACATATAAGATTTTGCCTACTCTTCATCACGAGGAAGATAGGTAGGAATCATTAATAAGTGTGTGTATTATGGAGGACTCAGATTCATAGAACTGGATTGGAGAGGTGTTATATCCAAATCATATGCATTATAAGTTTGTAGAAGTTATACATTAAAAATACCCTTAAATATAAATTTTAGTACTGCCTCTGTGAACTTGAACAAGTATATTAAAATCCATTAATTTTCACTAGTTGTATTAGTATTTTTTTTTTTTCAAAGTGGGCTTTAAATGCTTTAAAAATAAGTTAAATCTTTGTAGACTAGAAATATATGTACTGTATATCATTTATTTTAAAAATGCGGGCAATACATTATAGATTAATTTTATTAAAACATATTTTATTAATCTTATTTTTTAATTAAACTATAGGGGTGCGGCCAGGTAAGTAGCCTACAAGACATTGTGCACAGGGGCCTCTGAATTCTTATTCCGGGTCTGTGTCTTGAGTTAAAAAATAAATTAGATTTTCTTCCTATTTCTGGCTGAATTTCAAAAAGTTTATTTTCTGAGCACTGATCCCATTCTGTTTTTCCTCAAAGGTATATTTTTACTTTAAACCAGCTGTTTTCTTGTCAGTTTTTATGTATTTCTAATGTGAGTTGTGTTGTCACCATCTTGTGTTACATGTATAGTTATACTGAAAACACCAGCAGATTGTTTACCTCATTATTGAAAATCAAAATCCAAGTAAAGTTGTACTTTTGGACTAAACTATAATAAACGCTCACATTAGAAATACATAAAACTGAAAGCACAGAGACAGTACATTTTTTATATATCACATCAGACCTACAGATCCTCAGGAGAAATACAAACAGACATAATCAAAAGTTGTCATACATCAAGAAAAAATAATGTAGTCAGTTCAAATTGACTTCCAAAGAATATGGACCCGTATAAATACATAACATACATACAGATGTAAATGTAGCCTATATTTTAAAACATTTATTAACTGCTAAAATGTTCTGTCTTCGGTTTATGATTATAATATTAAAGTTTAGACAATGTTAACACACTATTCTTACAGTATATTCTTTGATTGAATGTAATGCTAAGAATACATCATACGTTCCCTGCTAACTAAAGCAGTTCAAAAACGTTTACAAAAAGAGAACAGTGAAAATATTGATAACAACAAAGATCAATACCCTACTGGAGTCATTTAAACGTCGTTACAACATCGACAGATCAATCAAATACCACTGGAGCTCACTTTAAATAGCGCAATAGAGGTAAGGTACACTTACTGTTTATCACCTTAAACCGGACATTTTGCCGATGTAATCTTCTAGGTTTCTCCGACGCCAATATGTCGCTGCTTCTAAAGTAATGTTATCCTTACAAATGCTCACTGTATTCTACGTCACAGTACAGCATCTGTGTCACTAGCGTCTAAATGACATTTACGGGTAGTAATATGAAGAAAACTATGTTTTTCCAGCGTAATCTTTCAGGCTCACAGTTGAAGCGCGTGACAGTGATCCTGCCACGCAGAACGCGCGTTCGCGGCTTCGCGCTTAAGATTTAAAATGGCGCGTGAAAGTTGCCGCCATAATGTTATAACGTAAATAACATTTTACAGCATAAATTACATTTTGTGGAATCAAATTGGAAGGAAAAGTGACCAAAATTAGGTAGATTTTTTTTAGATAAACTAACTTAATATCACAAACTCAAACCTGTCCGTATACCGCATTTGCCTAAAAGGACAGAAATGATGTATTTATTATCATTTATTCACCCTTCACTTGTTCAAAACCAACATGAGTTTCCTTCTTCTGTTGAACACCAAAGAAATGATTTTGAAGAATGCGTGTTGATGCTGACTTCCAGGGTTTTTCCTACTATATGGAGGTCGATTGGTGCCAGTATTTTTTAAAATAGCATCTTTTGTGTTAAACAGTAGAAAGACACTCATAAAGATTAAAAACCACATGAGAGAGTAAATGATGAGGTAGTTTTAATTTTAAGGTGAAATGTTTGAGGTATTGATTGACATATTAACATGTATTTACCATTTACTCATTATGGTTTCAAACCTGTATGAGTTTTTGTTGATGAGCACAAAAGAAGATATTTGAAGAATGATAACCGTTAGCTACTGACGTCCATAGTAAGAAAAACAAATACTACGGAAAATCAGTAGCTACTGGTTTCCAACATTCTTCAAACTATCTTGTTCGTGGGTGTGTGTGTGTGTGTGTGTGTGTGTGTGTGTGTGTGTGTGTGTGTGTGTGTGTGTGTGTGTGTTAATCAGGGGTCTACAATGCTGACTCCTGACGAAGTGCTGAAGGACACGTCTGATGTTGTTCCTCCTGCGACCGCAGTGTATCGCCTGCTCCAGATGGAGGCGCTGCTGAGTCCTGCGCGCTACATCAGCACATACCACTCACCAATACACCAACCGCTCGACTCCGGTAAATACACACACACTGATAATATTCACACCAAAACACTGTAATGTTGAATGTATGCATCATGCTCATTTCATTATTCTAGCTTCAGAAAGCCATGTGCTAAATCTTGCTAGCAACATGTTAAAACGTTACTATAATGTTATTAAAACATTGCAGAAACATGCAAGCAATGCATATATAGGCCTAGCATCATTAAACTATGCTAGAAATGCTAAAACATGCTAGAAACATACTAAAACATGGCACCAATTCAATAAAACATATAAACATATATAGACATAGAAACATGTTGATATGCAGTTGAAGACAAAACTGTGACATTTAAAAACTTCACAAGAGGGCTAATAATTTTGCCTTCAACTATATGCTAGCGTTTTGATATATGATAAAACATGCCAGCACAATGGCGAAACATGTTAGCAACATGCTAAATCATGCTAGAATCACCCATAGGAACCTGATAAAACATGCTAACTTTGTTGAAGCAAACGTTTACAATATTAATCTATGCTTTTTTTTCCCCAAGTCTATTTTTTTAAGCAACTTTGCCTACAAAAACGTAATTTTAATCAGTCATATACAGAAACGCTGGAATACAAAAATACTTGCTTTACATTTTTTTGTGTGATATGAATATTTGATGTGTGTTTTTGACTGTATTGTGTATTAATCACGTGGATGAGCAGTGTGTGTGTTGCTTCTGCTGAGCGTGTTGTTCTCTGTGATCATTAAAGGTCATGTGTTCAGCAGTTTTCGGCCCTTCTCGGTGTAGGTTTGACTGTAGAGGAGGTAGGGCATCATGATTTTACCCCTGCAGTGCATGCAAAACAACCACAGCAGTCTCCACCAGTGCTGGGAGTAATGCATTACAGGCAATTATTTTTATTAAACTACATTGTCCACTTTCAACCATCATTTAAACTGTCCTTGATAGTCTTGGGTTTTGCATTAGAGGCTAAGAAAAATGTTTTAAGTGCACAAATCCACTTACTATATAGATCAATTCACAGCAGAAATACTGTATTTACATTTATGTAACGGAGGCCAGCTTCCCATGCGGAAGGTCGCCGGTTCGATACCAGCTCGGAGCGGGTTGGGTGGCGTAGGACCGGCGGGGTTACATTGGTGCCGTGACCCGGATGGGAGTGAGTTTTAGGGGGCTGAGTGTAACGGAGGCCAGCTAGTAAGTGCTGTGCAGGTAAACCTCACTCCTCTGACCTCTAAAGGTGCTCTAGCGACAGACACTAGAGGCCATGGTCTTTAGCCTCCTTGGTAGAGCAACCGACTCCCATGCAGAAGGTCGCCGGTTCGATACCAGCTCGGAGCGGGTTGGGTGGCGTAGGACCGGCGGGGTTACATTTACAGCAGATCTGGGGACACCCTGGTAATGCATTACATTTAACACTGGCTTTCCCCAGCACTGGTCTGGCCAGCATGTGTGTGTGTGCGTGCATGCGTGTTTGTGCGTGTGTTTGTGTGTGGACTAAAGATGCATGACCCCTCATCCCCATTGCTCAAATGAGTCTCCTAAAAACAACACACACATTCTCCATCATCAGCTGCTCTCCGCATTCATTTACTGATCATCAATGGAGAAACATCTGAAATAAGTCATCATCCTCATTAATACCTCATTAATTTTATACAGAATAAAATTTAAGACCAATTGTAAAGTATAATCATTTTATAGTAAAGATTTTACAAAAAAAAAGAATACAACACAACTAATTAATTACCATCCTTAACACTTTATTATATAGAAAGAGTAACCTGAAAACAATCTTTAAACTGACTTATAATAACTTCCATTTCAAAACGGAAAAAAATCTCTATGGGGTCAGTTCGATTGTACTTTTAAGACCTTTGAAACACAGATTTAAGACATTTTAAGACTAATTAAGGCCTTATTTTATAATACGGAATTTAAGACTTTTTAAGGATCCGCGAACACCCTGATAATCAGTGGTGTAGTCCTAAAAAAAAGGTGGTGTACTATTACACCCGACCCAAATTTTAAATGAAAGTAGGCAAAGAAACGACGAAAGTCAATGTTTCTTTGATTCATTAGCTATATATATATATATATATATATAATTTTATTTTATTTTTTTTACATCAGTTACCTGTAACCATTAACCTCCACAAAAGGAAAAACAAATACTATGTCAATGTAAGTCAATGGTTACAGGTTTCCAGCTTTCTTCAAAATATCTTCTTTTGTGTTCAACAGAAGGAAAATAAGACAAACCGGTTTGGAACAAGTAAAGGTGGAGTAAATGATGACAATTTTTTTATTTGTTGCGTAAACTATCCATTTTAAGAGAAAAAAATTCAAACAAATCTGTTCGTTTAAAGGGAGATGCTAATAGTGCCCCCCCCCCCCCCCCCCCCCCCCAACCTTACTTTCTTTACTGGCTTATTACTTTACATTTAATCGGTTCCTTTAAACATCAATCAGCCATTATGTTTGATTGTCACATTCGTGCATGCTTATTTTAAACCAAAATATTAGGAGTCTGTCTTCTGTTTTCGCTATTATATACTAGTAGTTACCGCATATTGTTACGCGATTTTTGAGTAGTCTTTGCCTCATGGTTTAGTGTTTTAGTGTGGTTCCCTGTAGCAGTAGGCACGATTAAGACATGTGAAATACTGTTTTACAGGGGCGATTTTAGGATTTCTCTCACCCTGAACAGATGTGGTTTGCTGATTAAATGAAAAACGAGCTGAAAACGGAGCGGCGGAAGTCTGCCACCGTTTTCATATCAAAATTAAAGGGGACTGAGGCGATCATTTAGTAGTGTACAGTTCATGAGCTAATCTCAAAACCTTTAAGGGTGCTGAATAGAAATATAGGAGGGCTAAAGCGACGCCCATGCTGTTTCATAAATTTACCTGAACGTTTCAGCAAGACATCATTCAGTTGACTTGTTGTGGTCTTCGAAAAACGTAAAGATTTCACGAAAAACAAAATTTTCTTCCAGCTGCTGCGGTCGTCAGGGGCGGGGAATAGCAACAAAAATGCACCAGTTGCAACATAATAAGATGAAAGTTAAAAAAACCTTTGGTATACAGTTAAAGGGGACATGAATACACATAAATTAGGGAAGTTTAATCAGCAAAACATACCGAGGGTATACGCAATTATTGATCCTCAGAAGTGGTAATACCCAAACAGCTCATGGAAAAAAGTAAGCACACTGAGTATACATGCGTATAGCAAGGACCACACCACTGCTGATAATGCATTACATTTAAAAGTGGCTTTCCCCAGCACTGGTCTGGACAGCACGTGTGTGTTTATGTGCATCTGTGTGTGCATGTGCATGTTTGTGGACTGAAGATGCATGACTCCAGCTCATCTCCACTGCTCAAATGAGTCTTCTGAAAACAACACACACACATTCTCCATCATTCATTTACTGATCATCAGTCGAGAAACATCTGAAATCATCATCGTCGTCGTCATCATCGTAATCATCGATCAGCTCTCTAGAGTTACCAATGAGAAACTTCTGTTCATTTGTCTTGTAGACTCCTGGAGAGATGATGGTGGTTTAGATAAACTGGACACTTGTTCATCCACACTTTAGGCTTTCTTCAAAAGTCTCATTAACCATTTACTTACTGAACAGACAAAATTATTTATCCTCCTGTCAAATTGGGTTATTTTTGCAGATATTTCCTATAAGTGCTGTTTAACAGAGCATGGAGATTTTCCACAGTAGCTCCTATAATATGTTTTCCTTATGAGGAAAGTCTTATTTCTTTTAGTTTGGCTGGAATTTAAAAAAAAATTATATATATATATATATATATATATAAAATAATGGGCGACACGGTGGCTCAGTGGTTAGCACTGTCAGCAAGAAGGTCTCTGGTTCGAGTCCCGGCTGGGTCAGTTGGTGTTTCTGTGTGGAGTTTGCATGTTCTCCTCGTGTTGGTGTGGGTTTCCTCCAGGTGCTCCGGTTTCCCCCACAGTCCAAACACATGCGTTATAGGGGAATTGATCAACTAAATTGGCCATAGTGTATGAGTGTGTGTGTGAATGAGTGTGTATGGGTGTTCTGGCTGGAAGTGCATCCGCTGTGTAAAACATATGCTGGAATAGTTGGCGGTTCATTTCGCTGTGGCGACCCCTGGTAAATAAGAGACTAAGCCAAAGGAAAATGAATGAATATTAATTATTATTTAGTCTGCTTAAGAAATATATATTTTTGATTGGCTCCTGAACAAGCCACTGTTTTCCAATGACTTGCCTAATTAACCTAGTGAAGTCTTTAAATTGTTGAAAAAATCTTCTCTGTTAAACATCACTTTGGAAATATTTGAAAAATGATGGGCTGATAAAGTTGTATGTATATATAAATATATATTTACATATTAGTGCTGTCAAAAGACTTATCGCGATTAATTGCATCCAAAATAAAGCTTGTTTTACATGTGTACTGTGCATCTTTACATACATGTATATATTTACAAATTGTTTACTTACATTTATACATTCAATATTTATATCTAATAGAAATTAGATGTTGGTTTTGTATTTTATATATGTTTCATTTATTTATGTACAGTATTTATACACAGCGAGTATATACACACATTATGTAAATACAAACTTTTTTTAAATTAATTGTAATGCAATTGAATCGTGTTCAATTGTTTGACAATCATATATATTATTATTTTTTAGATGTATTAATCAAATAGTGACCATTTGTTTGCAGACTGTATGTGACTAAATGAGTACTATTTTTGTGTATTTGACAGAGTCTGTGTGGCCTGCAGTGGAGCATCTTCGGATTGTTTGAAGATTTTTATTAACATTTGACCACAAAAAAAGTTTCAATGCTTCTTATATAAGCTGATAAATATGACGCACAGAGCACGTATTTTAATGCATTAATGATTCACGTATGATCTCACGAATAATTATGACCACATTTATAATTCTTATCTATTAATTGTTACATATATTTTTTTTAAAATGACATGAAAACAACTAATGTGAGATTTAATCTGCAAACCTGATCATGCATTTTTACTTTTGCTATAATTATAAACATATAATGTGCTGCAACATGTGTTATGAATATCTGAAACTGCATTTTATGTATTGTTTTACCAACTAAATCAACTTATTTGACTTTCTTTTTTAGGTTACACTTTATTTTGTGTTCTTTTACAGTGTAACTAATCATTTAACTACTGAATAATATTCATTAATTCCACATGCACTTACCGGCCACTTTATTAGGTACACCTTACTAGTACCGGGTTGGACCCCCTTTTGCCTTCAGAACTGCCTTAATCCTCCGTGTCATAGATTCAACAAGGTACTGGAAATATTCCTCAGAGATTTTGCTCCATATTGACATGATAGCATCACACAGTTGCTGCAGATGGGTACACTGTGGTCATAAAGGGATGGACATGGTCAGCAACAATACTCAGGTAGGCTGTGGCGTTGACACCATGCTCATTGGTACTAATGGACCCAAAGTGTGCCAAGAAAATCTCCCCCACACCATTACACCACCACCACCAGCCTGAACCGCTGATACAAGGCAGGATGATCCATGCTTTCATGTTGTTGATGCCAAATTCTGAGCCGACCATCCGAATGTGGCAGCAGAAATGGAGACTCATCAGACCAGGCAACGTTTCTCCAATCTTCTATTGTCCAGTTTTGGTGAGCCTGTGTGAATTGTAGCCTCAGTTTCCTGTTCTTAGCTGACAGGAGCGGCACCCGGTGTGGTCATTGTACCATTCTCTGTAAACCCTAGAGATGGTTCAGCAGTAGATCAGCAGTTTCTGAAATACTCAGAGCAGCCCGTCTGGCACCAACAACCATGCCATGTTCAAAGTCACTTAAATCCCCTTTCTTCTCCATTCTGATGCTCGCTTTGAACTGCAGCAGATCGTCTTGATCATGTCTACATGCCTAAATGCATTGATTTGCCGCCATGTGATTGGCTAATTAGAAATTTGCATTAACAAGCAGTTGGACAGGTGTACCTAATAAAGTGGCCGGTAAGGGTTAAAGTGTGTTAGGTTTAGTCGCATGTAATTATGCATAACTAATTGTAATCATTGTAGAAACTATCTAGAAAGGACAATTTCTTTTAATTAATATGTAAATTTATTGTTAACGATTCATCAGTGACGTCTTTAAAGAAATAAATGTTTGTCTTAATCTTTCAGAAAAAAATGTTTTTTCTTGTTTCTTCATCCATGAAATAACTTTTATTTACACAATATATCGCAATCTTTTTAGATTTAGACGAGATATTCAAGTATTTTAGCTCAGAGAAATGTTCATTTCAGCAGTGAAAGAGACTATATGCAAATGAGATTAATTAAAAATGATTTATTTCCTAGTTGAGATCACATTCTGATGAAGAATGTTGTTCATTAAGCTTCATGAGACTTGAAACATCCCGTCTCAACAGATTCCAGTTCTCCATTTAAAACACACTTTCATTAATACATTGTTGACACGCAGGGCCTCTTCAGAAAATAAACAACAACAACAGAATATTTAAAAAAAATCATTCTCTGAGTAAACAACAACGCTCCGTTTATTTGGCCCCCGTTTGTTCAAGTGTAAATCCATCGGTAAAGAGAAATAAATAAGAAACAGACGTGACGTGAAAGACGATGAAAGAGCATGCAGCATTAACACTCCAGCACACTAATGTACACACACACACACACACACACACACACACACACACACACATATGTAATCAGCAGCAAAACTTCTCTGCAAATGCAATATGCAAAACAGCAATGCAATATGTAAATCAGCAATATATTTATTTAAATTTGCATTCCTTGTGATGTGCAGCGTATGGTGCAAAAATGAAAATTGAAGTCTAAAAATGGGCATTTGCCATTTCAAAACAGCTTTAATATGTAAATTGCATGCTAATTTGAATGCTTTATAAACAACAAAGTTCAAATGAAAACCTAATACACAAATTGAATTGATGTGCATGTAAACGACATGCAGAAATGATCACTGGAATGTTATTTGCACTAACTGGATTTTCAGTAGGATTACATTTTCATCATTACACTGCTGGATGTTTCTAGCAAAATCTAATGTTTATTTCCAGATGTATTGTAGGCCAAACAGCAAGCTAAATAGAGAGTTAAATATATTTGAATATATATTTTAACATCTTTATTTTTATATTTATTCATTCATTCATTCATTTTCTTGTCGGCTTTGTCCCTTGCGGGGTCGCCACAGCGGAATGAACCGCCAACTTATCCAGCACGATTTTACGCAGCGGATGCCCTTCCAGCCGCAACCCATGTCTGGGAACTTCCACACACACATTCACACTCATACACTATGGACAATTTAGCTTACCCAATTCACCTGTACTGCATGTCTTTGGACTGTGGGGGAAACCGGAGCACCCGGAGGAAACCCACGCAAACCCAGGGAGAACATGCAAACTCCACACAGAAACGCCAACTGACCCAGCCCAGCCGAGGTTCGAACCTGCGACCCAGCGACGTTCTTGCTGTGAGGCAACAGCACTACCTACTGCGCCACTGGGTTGCCCTATTTTTATATTTAATGATGTTTAAAATATTTAAAATTTGAATAAATAAAGAAATGTAACATTTGAAGTGTATTTTCTATTTATAAATATTTATATTCGAGTGGCACGATGGCTCAGTGGTCAGCACTGTGGCCTCACAGCAAGAAGGTCTCTGGTTTGAGTCCTGGCTGTGTCAGTTGGTGTTTCTGTGTGGAGTTTGCATGCTCTCCCCGTGTTGGCGTGGGTTTCCTCCGGGTGCTCCGGTTTCCCCCACAGTCCAAACACATGCGCTATAGGGGAATTGATCAACTAAATTGGTCGTAGTGTATGAGTGTGAATGAGTGTGTGTGGGTTGTGATGGGTTGCAGCTGCTGTGTAAAACATATCCTGGAACAGTGGTCGGTTCATTCCGCTGTGGCGACCTCTGATAAAAATAAGGGGCTAAGTCGAAGGAAAATGAACGAATGAATGATTATTTACATTCTAGATTAAATTTTTTATTTTTAATATGCATTTTTTATATATATATATACACATTTAACATCTCACATTTAAGAAATTAAAAAAAAATCAATCTTCAGTAAAATCGATGCACACAAAAATGATTGTTGCTGCTTGTTCAAACTACTTATTTAAAATGAGCTGAAACAACACAATTCTTCAGATTTGTTTGGGTCAACTCAATTGATTTATGTTCAATCCACTTCAACTTGTTAAGTTAAGGTAATGGATTTGTGTTGGGACAACATGAATGAATTATGTGGAACCCTGCATCTTTTACAGTGTGCACAAACAGAAATAGGTTGCCATTTTACATGTTGCACTGCTGTTTTGCATATTACATAAAGAATTATTTGAACTACTCTTATGTTTCTATAGTTAGCGAGTCATTGACTAGGACTGTTAGGTGATTCTGCTGGGATTTACATTAAGTGCTGTGTTTTTGCCAACACAGGCTCATTCTGAAAGCGTAGCCCCATATACATTTCTGGAGATCAAGAATTATGTAGCCAGAGGTACATATGGCTGCATTTCATCTGTAAAACAAACGCTACGGGGCGGTATGACGCCATTCCTTTTCACGCTAGCAGCTGACCGCTTACCTCCATGTGGACGGCTTTTCAGCTGTTACCAGTGGCTCGTCAAGTATGCCAGCGGATTTGAGACGCAGAGAGGAGTTGACCGCGATGATGGGATTCGAGTCCGGTGGAGAACGGTTCCAGAAAGCGGGTAAGACAAAAACTAAAGCCAAAAAATAAAATAAACAAGTAAATAACAGGGTGAGAACGTGGTAAACATGGTGTGAAAAACACCAAAACATGGTAAATATCAGGCGAGGGCTTTTCTTTTGCTGGATTGCTTTTCAAAACACTGTCGGTTTGGTTTAGGGAAGGAGGAGGGTCAGTCGACAGCGGCCTCTGGTGGATTTACGCAAGGACTGCAGGCACGAATGGCACTCGCGAGAGAAATTTGAGATCTGAGAAAGCATACACAGCAGCCTCTGGTGTATTCACGAAAATAACTGCAGGAAAACACACCTCCTGGGACGTATTTGGCGCTCTCCAGAAATCTATACAGGGGTACATTATCAGACCGAGCCTGGGTTGGTTTTTGCACATTGACTCTGCAAACGTGAGCAGAAGTGAATTATTTAGACTAATAATGTATCAGTGTTTGACAGACGAGTGTTTCGCTCTACAGCGTCTGCGCGGCTCCAGTGTTTCTGCTCTCGTGTTTCCACAGACAGCTCAAACTGCAGGTAGAAAAGTCTTCAGACGGAGATACACACTGAAGGGAACGAAGGCAAAGCATGCGGCAGATTTACAAACATCTACTGTAGAGCAGGTCTAGGTTATGCAGGATTGAGCTGCGCACGCGTCCTGACACTCGTGTGTGTGTGTGTGTGTGTGTGTGTGTGTGTGTGTGTGTGTGTGTGTGTGTGTGTGTGTGTGTGTGTGTGTGTGTGTGTGTGTGTGTGTGTGTGTGTGTGTGTGTGTGTGTGTGTGTGTGTGTGTGTGTGTGTGTGTGTGTTTTAACATTTCTAGGCTATGATTGATTTGAGCTGCTAATATCAGGATTGAGAAAGCGCTGCTAACACACTGGAGAAAGGCAGTCTATCTCCAGGAAAACACCAGTAGAATGGGAATAAAATACACACACACACACACACACACACACACACACACACAATCAGAGCATTCACTGGAGAAAATGAGGAGGATGAAGAAACCTGAACACACACTGTGCTGAAGATGCTCACAAATATACACACACACACATCCACACACAAACACTCATACATACACTTGCACACAACCAGACTCACACACACACACTAACACTCATACACATATTCACAGACTTACACAAACATCCACACACACAAACAATCACACACACTCACACAAATATGCCCACACACATATACACACACACACACACACACACGCACGCGCACACACAGTCACAAACACATACTCACAAAACACACACTTGTTTTCACACAGACACACGCACACACATTTGTACTGACACAAAACACACACACACACACACACACACATACACAAACAAACATTTATACTCACACAGACACACACACACAAACATTCATACTCACACAAAAACACACACACAAAACATACATGTAATCACGCACCAAACACACAAAACACACACTTGTTTTCACACAGACACACACACACACACACATTTGTACTGACACAAAACACACACACACACACACACACACACACACACACACACACACACACACACACAAACATTCATACTCACACAAACACACACACACACAAAACATACATGTAACCACGCACCAAACACACAAAACACACACTTGCATACACAGACACACACATACTCAAACAGAACACACTAACACAGACACACACACAGACTGTTGCACTAAATACACAGAACACAAAGACACTCACACACACACACACACACACACACACACACTCATGTAAACCACACACGTATACACGTAAGCACACTCACACACACAAATATGTGCACACATTCACAAACTCATACTCACACACTAAACAAACACTTGTTTTCGCGCACACACACACACACACGCACACACATTTATACTGACACAAACACACCCACACACACA
>LR812530.1:56716298-56721298 GCA_903798195.1 Danio kyathit | reverse complement strand
TTTGTGTGTGTCAGTGTTTGTGTGTCTGTTTGTGTGTGTATCTGTGTGTGTGCTTGTCTGTGTGTGTCTGTTTGTGTGTGTCAGTGTTTGTGTGTCTTTTTGTGTGTGTGTGTGTGTGTGTGTATCTGTGTGTGTGCTTGTCTGTGTGTGTCTGTTTGACTGTCTGTGTTTGTCTATTTGTGTGTGTCAGTGTTTGTGTGTCTGTTTGTGTGTGTGTGTGTGTGTGTATCTGTGTGTGTGCTTGTCTGTGTGTGTCTGTTTGACTGTCTGTGTTTGTCTGTTTGTGTGTGTGTGTGTGTGTCTGTTTGTGTGTGTGTGTGTGTGTGTGTGTGTGTGTGTGTGTATCTGTGTGTGTGCTTGTCTGTGTGTGTCTGTTTGACTGTCTGTGTTTGTCTGTTTGTGTGTGTCAGTGTTTGTGTGTGTGTGTGTGTGTGTGTGTGTGTGTGTATCTGTGTGTGTGCTTGTCTGTGTGTGTCTGTTTGACTGTCTGTGTTTGTCTATTTGTGTGTGTCAGTGTTTGTGTGTCTGTTTGTGTGTGTGTGTGTGTGTGTGTATCTGTGTGTGTGCTTGTCTGTGTGTGTCTGTTTGACTGTCTGTGTTTGTCTGTTTGTGTGTGTCAGTGTTTGTGTGTCTGTTTGTGTGTGTATCTGTGTGTGTGCTTGTCTGTGTGTGTCTGTTTGTGTGTGTCAGTGTTTGTGTGTCTTTTTGTGTGTGTGTGTGTGTGTGTGTGTGTGTATCTGTGTGTGTGCTTGTCTGTGTGTGTCTGTTTGACTGTCTGTGTTTGTCTATTTGTGTGTGTCAGTGTTTGTGTGTCTGTTTGTGTGTGTGTATCTGTGTGTGTCTGTTTGACTGTCAGTGTTTGCTTGTGTGTCTGTATCTGTGTGTGTGTCTGTGTTTATTTGTGCATCCATGTATGTCTGTGTCTGTGTGTTTGTCTATTTGTGTGTCAGTGTGTGTCTGTTGACTGTGTTTGTATGTGTGTTTGTCTGTGTTTGTGTCTTTGTGTGTGTCTGTGTGTGTATTTCTGTGTCTGTGTTCGTGTCTATTTGTCTGTACCTGTTTGTGTGTCTGTTTGTTTGACTGTTTTTGTTTGTGTGTGTGTGTGTGTCAATTTTTGTGTGTCTGTATGCATGTCTGCGTGTCTATTTGTGTCTGTCTGTGTGTGTCTGTGTGTATATTTGTGTTTCTATGTATGTCTGAGTGTCTGTCTTTGTGTGAGTCTGTGTGTGTGTGTGTGTGTGTTTACCTATTTGTGTGTCTGTCTGACTGTCTGTGCTTGTTTGTGTGTCAGTGTTTGTGTGTGTGTCTGCGTTTCTGTTTGAATGTCTGTGTTTGTCTATTTGTGTGTGTCAGTGTTTGTGTGTCTGTGTGTGTGTGTGTCTGTGTGTGTGTGTGTGTGTGAGTCTCTTTGTGTGCTTGTGTTTTTGTGTCTGTTTGACTATGTGGTTGTTTGTGTCTGTTTGTGTGTGTCTGCGTGTCTATTTGTGTCTGTCTGTGTGTGTCTGTGTGTATATTTGTGTTTCTATGTATGTCTGAGTGTCTGTCTTTGTGTGAGTCTGTGTGTGTGTGTGTTTACCTATTTGTGTGTCTGTCTGACTGTCTGTGCTTGTTTGTGTGTCAGTGTTTGTGTGTGTGTCTGCGTTTCTGTTTGAATGTCTGTGTTTGTCTATTTGTGTGTGTCAGTGTTTGTGTGTCTGTTTGTGTGTGTGTGTGTCTGTGTATTTGTATATCTACGTACAGTATGTCTGAATCTCTGTGTGTGTGTCTGTTGACTGTGTGTTTATGCGTGTTTGTCTCTGTTTGTCTATTTGTGTGTGTATATGTATGTCAGTGTTTGTGTGTCTGTTTGTGTTTTGTGTGTCTGTGTTTATTTGTGCATCTATGTATGTCTGTGTCTGTGTTTGTCTATTTGTGTGTCTGTGTTCGTGTCTACTTGTGTGTGTCTGTTTGTGTTTGACTATTTGTTTGTGTGTCTGTGTGTGTTTGTGTCTATTCGTTCGTGTGTGTGTCTACTTGTGTGTGTCTGTTTGCTTATGTCTGTGTTTGACTATTTGTTTATGTCCGTCTGTGTGTGTGTGTGTGTGTGTGTGTGTGTGTGTGTTTGTGCCTATTTGTGTGTCTTTGTGTGTGTGTGTGCGTGTGTGTGTGTGTGTGTTTACCTATTTGTGTGTCTGTCTGACTGCCTGTGCTTGTTTGTGTGTCAGTGTTTGTGTGTGTGTCTGCGTTTCTGTTTGTATGTCTGTTTGACTGTCTGTGTTTGTCTATTTGTGTGTGTCAGTGTTTGTGTGTCTGTTTGTGTGTGTGTGTGTGTGTGTGTGTGTGTGTCTATTTGTGTGTGTCTGCATGTCTACTTGTGTGTCAATGTATGCCTGAGGGTCTGTTGTGTTTGTCTATTTGCGTGTCTGTGCTTGTGTGTGTATGTCTGTGTGTGTATGTGCCTGTTGACTGTGTTTGTATGTGTGTTTGTCTGTGTTTGTGTCTATGTGTGTACGCCTTTGTGTGTCTACTTGTGTGTGTCTGTTTGTGTTTGACTATTTGTTTGTGTGTTTGTGTCTATTGTTGTGACTGTGCATTCGTTCGTGTGTGTGTCTACTTGTGTGTGTCTGTTTGTGTATGTCTGTGTTTGACTATTTGTTTATGTCCGTCTGTGTGTGTGTGTGTGTGTGTGTTTGTGCCTATTGTGTGTCACACACACTGACTGTGCGCTACACAAACATCAAGGCAGAAGTGCAGCAACTCAGATAAGGCAAAGAGACACACAACATGAGAAACAAAACAAAGCAGAGGACATAGAGTCACATGGTCAGTGCGAGTGTGTGTGTGTGTGTGACAGCAGGATCACAGTGCTGATGTACAGACGGCTCTTGTGCGCTGAGGGATTGTGGGTAATGATGATGATGATGTCACAGGGCGGTGCTCTCTGTCTCCTCCTCTGAATCGCAGTTTCTGGATCCTGCATTTATTACAGGAATATCCAGATCATACCATGAGTCTGCAGGAAAACACACACACACACACACACACACACACACACACTGTTACTTCTGCTGGTGCACAGGTGTGGTTTTACTGCGGTAAAAAGAGGTTATGAAAGGGAAGGAGATGTACAGTGACACAAAATGACGTTCAGCTGTGGTGAAATCTAATCCTGCCATCATTTTTTAATTATAATATTACACCTGATGGATAAGGGCGACACGGTGGCCCAGTGGTTAGCACTGTCGCCTCACAGCAAGAAGGTCGCTTGTTTGAGTCCCGGCTCAGTTGGTGTTTCTGTGTGGAGTTTGCATGTTCTGCCCGTGTTGGTGTGGGTTTCCTCCGGGTGCTCCGGTTTCCCCCACAGTCCAAACACATGCGCTATAGGGGAACTGATGAACTACATTGGACGTAGTGTGTGAGTGTGTGTGTGAGAATGAGTGTGTATGGGTGTTTCCCAGTACTGGGTTGCGGCTGAAAGGGTATCCGCTGTGTAAAACATATGCTGGAATAGTTGGCGGTTCATTCCGCTGTGGCGACCCCTGATATATATGAGACTAAGCTGCGGAAAAATGAATGAATAAATGAAAAAGGAAATTAATAAATGAATGGAAAGGAAAGAGGTGAACATTAGCATTCATTAAAAATGATCTAGTGACAGTTATTATCTGATAATTATGAATTATGAAGGTTATAAACTGAATCCTCTAAACACATTCAGAAACGGCCCTCGCTGGTTTCTGCTCAGTTTTAATGTTCATTCATTCATTTTCCTTCAGCTTAGTCCCTTTATTCATCAGGGGTCGCCACAGCGGAATGAATCGCCAACAATTCCAGCATATGTTTTATGCAGTGGATGCCCTTCCAGATGCAACCCAGTACTGGGAAACACCCATACACTAGGTTTGGGCGGTAATATAGTATACCGCGGGACCTATAACCGTGGGACACACTTATATAGGAGACAAGTATTTATTTATTTAATGCCTAAAAATGCGTATGCGAGACTGTCATCACGGGACAGTGTGGAGGAGAGAGAGAGAGGTGAGGTAAGATGGCAACTCGCGCACCAAGTGACCAGGGGCCTCATGTATGAAGACTTGAGTTGAATTGAGGCTAAAACACTGCGTATGGACAAAGCTGTAATGTGCGTACGCAGTAAAAAATCAGATGTATGAAACACTGCGTACGCTGAATCCCACACATATTCTCTTGGTGCATCCGAATTAACGTGAAACTGAGCGCATGTGCACGAGCGCAAAACCCCTCCCTGCCTCCTCCCCCTTATGAATATGGTAATGACTCCACTTTGGCAAAACCAAATGAAAAAGCAATGGCAAACGCAAGCAAGAAGAGAAACTTGACAGAATGTGAATTGGAGGTGCTCCTATCGGAGGTAGACCAGAGAAAAACGGTGTTATCTGCAAGTTTGTCCTCCAGAATTAATAACAAAACAAAAAAATAGAGTGGGAGAGTTCAGCTGACGCGGTTAACACAGTGGTGTCTGAACATCGCACTGTGAGGGAATTAAATTAGAAATGGTGTGATGTTAAGGTGCAGGTTAAGAGGAGAACAGCGGCGCACCGTCAAACTGTGGACCGAACAGGGGATGCTGAACCAACACCCTTTACTGTCTGGAGGAGTATCTGTGTCTGTGGGATACCACAGGTAAAAATATATATATAAAGCCTAATATTACATTTATAAGTAGTAATTTAATAGTAATAAACCTAAAAATGTTTGTTTAATAAGGGTTGTATAGTATTCCACTGTATTACATAGACAGGCACAGCCATTTGAGTTCTGAATAAGCCAAATAGGCTCGACCCCCCTGTTTACTGTAGTAAAAACCACTCTCTATATTCAAGTGCATTTTTTGTTTCCATGTATTAAACATAGACTGTAAAAGATATGGACGTAGTGTCCGTGACGTCACCCATGGGTTTCTGAACACTGGAAAAGAAGCCACAAGTAGGCGCGGCCAACCGTCGCCATTTTGTTAGCGCGTCATCACACCAAACGCG
>LR812530.1:56686298-56711298 GCA_903798195.1 Danio kyathit | reverse complement strand
GGGCCAATAATTTAGCCTTCAACTACAGTTGAAAGCAGAAGTTTCCACACACTGTATAAAGGCACATCACCATTAAAATAAAGTCAGATGTTAATGTGACTAAACGTTTCCTCTTCTAGGTAAGTTAGGATGATCACATTTGTTTCTGTTCTGCTTAACAGCAGAATAATGAGAGAGATATTGTTGGAGAAATTGTTATAACTTTTCTTGAAAGTCAAGTTTACATACAATAAGATTATTCTGCCTCAGAAAAAGCTCAGATGATGGTGTCAAGGTTTTGGAAGTTTCTGATTGGCTAATTGACAACATTTGAGTTCATTGGAGGCACAACTGTAGAATAGTATTGAAGGAAAACCTCAAACACACTGCTTCCTTGTGTGACAACATGGAAAAATCAACAAGCCAGAATCAACAATAAAGCCAGATTACAATTAGCTAAATTACACTGGGAAAAAGACTAATGTTTGGAGACATGTCCTGTGCTCTGATGGAGCTAAGATTGAACTGTTTGGCCATAATGACCAGTGTTACATTTGGAGGACAAAGGGGAAAGCTTACAAGCCTAGGAACACCATCCCAACTGTGAAGTCTGGGGGCGGCAGCATCATGTTGTGGGGCTGTTTTGCTGCAGGAGGGACTGGTCCACTTCACAGCATAGATGGCATCATGAAGAAAAAACATTATGTAGAAATACTGAAGCAACATCTCAAGACATCAGCCAGGAAATTAACACTTGGCCACAAATGGGTCTTCCAAACAGACCATGACCCTAAGCATACTGCCAAATTAGTTCAAATGCGCTTTAAGGACAACAGAGTGAATGTTTTGGAGTGGCCATCACAAAGCCCTGAGCTCAATCCTATAGAAAATGTGTGGGCAGAGTTGAAAAAGCTTGTGCGAGCAAGACAGCCTACAAATCTGACTCAGTTACACCAATTCTGTCAGGAGGAATGGGCCAAAATTCCTGCAAACTATTGTGAGAAGCTTGTGGAAGGAGACCCAAAACATCTGACCAAAGTTACAGTTTAAAAGCAACGCTAAAGAAATACCAAGGAAATGTGTGTAAACTTCTGACTGACTAGAAATTAATAATAATGATTTAGGTAATCCTAACGGACCTAAAATAGTAAACGTTTAGTGATTTACCATCAGACATCTTTAAAAAAAAATGGTTATGTTCCTTTTTTAGAGTGTATGTAAACTTCTGGTATCAACTGTATATAGAAACAAATGAAAATTACACACATGACATGACAAGTTCATATTTGGATTTCACAGGTATAAATATGTCTGTAGGAAATTTAGGGGCGCCATCATACACCCGGCGCAATAATGTGCAAGATGTGTTTGGTGTGATTTGTTGCTATTTTCAGACAAGCACAACAGTAATTTTTTACGTTTTGCGCCATGTTGTTTAAATAGTAAATCACTTTGTGGACTCATGGGTGTGCTGGTCTATAAAGGAGGTGTGTTAAGGCACATTGTTGGTGCGTTGCTATTTTGAGGAGCTGAAAAAGTTGCCAACTAAAAGCTGCCCTAAAGTCCAGCAGTGCACCTTAGTTATGTGCCTATGCAGGTCCAAACGCTTACACACGGCTGAACACACACAGGATGATCAGCAACACACAAATATCTTTACAAATGAAAACAATTAAAGGATTAAAATGATCCAGAAATGATTATTTTCTACATCAATATAAACACCACTGCCTCCATGCCTTCTTCACCTCGGGGGTTTTTTTCAGTTAATTCATGACCATCTGCATCTGTGTAATGTTAATATTATTAGCAGGATTATTGATTTTATGCAGATTTATATTTGTTTTAAGAAACACAAGTGTGGATTTGTCCAGCTGTGGGGGTTTGGAGACGTCTGCATCACCATATGGGGCATAAGAACAGGACGTGTGTTTGGATATAACTCAGTAGTTTGACCACACTTCATTATGATTGTTCATTTATTCCTTTGCTGGAGATTAGAACTGAATTTAGAAATAGTTTAGACACACATCTTTGTGCTTAACAAACTAAATTAAATATGTGAGCTAATGGATGTTTAGTGGAGTGAGTTTCCACTGTTTCCTTCACTGTTATGCTCAAAACACACCCAGAACTCATTAAGAGAATCAGTACAGCCCTGTTAGCCCAGCGTATTTGTCCGTCCTTAAAATAGCAGAAGTGGATTCTGACACGCCCTTAATGCTTTTGCGCCATGCGCTTTAGACTTTGTGCCTAGATTGTTACAATAAAAAAATTCTGTACCTTTGCGTAGTGTGTGTGGACTCTGGTCTGACAGCAGGTTGTGTCCAGCAGGGGGAGCTGTGGGGGAAATCCCCCTCTGGCCAATCACTGGCGACGGCTCCTTCCTGACAGAGAGCAGCACAAACATACATCAAACACACTGCAGAATCAGAAACACTCAATATACTGTACGTACAACACCAGACATGAGCTGAAGCTTGCAGAGCAGACACTAAAATAAAATACAAATGGAAAATAATGATGCACGGTGTTTTAATCCCTAACGCCGTTATTACATACAATTAAAAACAGAATTATTAACCCTCATAAATAGCCCACAGGGTGACACGGTGACCCAGTGGTTAGCACTGTGGCCTCACAGCAAGAAGGTTGCTGGTTCGAGCCTCGGCTGGGTCAGTTGGTGTCTCCGGGTGCTCCGGTTTCCCCCACAGTAGAAAAACATGCGCTATAGGGGAATTGATGAACTAAATTGGCCGTAGTGTATGAGTGTGAATGAGTGTGTATGGGTGTTTCCCAGTACTGGGTTGCAGCTGGAAGGGCATCCGCTGTGTAAAACATACGCTGGAATAGTTGGCAGTTCATTCTGCTGTGGTGACCCCTAATAAATAAGGGACTAAGCTGAAGGAAAATGAATGGATGAATAAATAAATTAAATTTTCAACTAGTTGAACACATCAATTTGTAGTCAATGCATCAGGAAAGTGAATGAATCTTTACACCCCGAGTATTTACCTCATGACTCTGAGTGCCCTGTCCCGGGGCTGACCGAGCGAGGGCTCGTGGCGGGGCAGGCCGAGCGGAGGTTTGATGTAGACGGGCGGAGGCGGGTGCGGGTGCGAGGGCTCGGCGGGCAGAGAGCCCTGTTTGGACAGCTGCAGGGAGCAGGGTTTGGGGTTGGAGTTGATGTCTAGAGAGGTGGAGGACAGCAGGGGTGGAGGCGGACTGTACACTGACCAGCGGGTGAACACTGGGGGGGGACCATCGGGACGCGCGTGCGGGAGGGAGAAAGAGGAAAAAGAGGAGGAGAACGAGGAGAAGGAGGAGAACGGGTACGGAGGGGGGGGTCTCTCCTCCTCGGGGGAGGGGCATACGTGACTGGAGTCCGGCCAATTGGACGACGCCTCCTCCAAGCTGAAAAAACGGTCAAGATTTATAAGTAAAATGGGGCCGATTAGGAGGGAATTAAAGGGAGGGAAGTGATTCTGTGCTATTTAGGATGCAGGAATATTCTGTGATCAATATGATCAGCACCATTGACAGTGTTTGTGTGATTGTTACCATGGCAACATTATGTAAATGAGAACCTCTGCTAATGTGCTTCATTCATAAATAATTAATATGAATAAGTTTAATATTTACAATAATTTATAAATTCAGTGGTAATAATTTGTTTTACAGTATTTATTTAATAGTAATTGGCAATCAATTACAATTAATTACTAATTAATTTTATAATAATAATAAATAATTAATATTAATATAATTATAATGATTAATTCTTGTTTTAAAAAAAACTTACTAGAAATAATCAGTATTATATCCTTTGTATTTGTTGATTTTAACTGATGAATTAATAATAATGAATTACTAATATTACTAACATTTTATTAATATTTATCAATATGAACAAATTATAATTTAAATTAACATCTGACTACCGTCACAGTCACCAACGATCTAGCCCATGCAGATCACTGGAGAACTACAAATCTGCCAGCAAAAGAACTACAAGATCCAGTCATGCACCACTCACACACCTGCCCTAGATCCTGTCTGATTCCAGCTGAAGCTGCTCAAAGACTGATTACAAGCACTATAAAGTCATTGTTGCTGAGTCTTGTTGAAGGGTTTTGTGAACATTACGCCGCGTTTTCCTTGTCGTGTTTTGCCACTCGCCTTGTTCGTTTACATTGCCTGTACTGACCTATCGCCTGTGTGTTTGACTACGACTCTGGATTTGCCTACATTCATCTGTTTGCTCCTAATTGTGACCGTTGCTTGCCTGACCAGCTCCTGCTAATAAACCCTGCATTTGGATCCGCACCTCCCTTGTCAGCGTCCACTTCACATTACAATAACCCTCATAATGATTAAACTGGACATTCCTCAGTAATTATTATTAATTCATATACTTTAATTTTAATAAATTAAAATAAATTAATCAAAATTATAACGACAAAATAGTAATATAATAAAACATACAATAATTATTGTATTCACAGTGATATAACTGTAACATTTTCATAATAATATTTAATTAATAATCACATGTATACAAATGTTATTAATAATTTTGTTGTTGTCAATATGCAAATTAAACCGTTTCTAAATTGACTCATTTGCATAATGCCCATTACATTTATCAATAAAAGCATCAGTGATTGTGAACAAATTTTCACCAAAAAAATTAGAATATATAATGTGGATTGAGACAATCAAAACACAAAGAATATATATAAAGCAACAGTTCATGCAGAAGGCAAATTCAGCCATTATAAACTCACAACGATTAAGAGAATCAGTGAATAATGATGATAACATAGGATTAAATAAAAATGAATTAAAAACGTTGAGTGAACTTGATTTATTAGAGAAAGGAAGAGGGAGAATTAATATTTTAAAATATTTTTTTTAATGTTCAATTCAGCCAACTAACAATTCAATTCCTAATTCAAGCTTAATTATAATTATACAATAATTATAATAATAACAACAGCCACTGATAATTATTTAAATTATATATATTGATTGTTCAAGCTGTTTTAAATAATGTTCAAATGTGATTTATAATATGATATCATTATTATCCATCATGCTTTTAGCTGGCTGAACTGAAAGAGCAGCCTAATGCCCTGGTGTTTCCTATTGGTCGTCTCTGTTTACCTGGTCCTCTCACAGCTGATGGGAGGCGGAGTCTGTGAGGGGGAGGTGAAGAAATCGGCTGATTGGTCAGGATTCAGCGAATCATAGGGCGGCGCAGGTGGATGAACAGAGGGTGGAGTCGACGAGCTCTTACGAGATGAAGAGGAGCCTCTGCGAGAAACCCAGGAGGTGTCCATCACTCGCACTCCCATACTGCAGACACACAGCCAATCAGATCCCTCAGAGTCACTGATAAACAGCCAATCAGATCCATCATACTCACTGATACACAGCCAATCAGATCACACACTCTCAGACACACAGCCAATCAGATCCCTCAGACTCGCTGATACACAGCCAATCAGATCACACACACTCTCAAATATACACCCAATCAAATCACACACACTCAAACGCACACCCAATCACATCACACACACTCAGACAAACACCCTATCACTTTACACACTCTCAGACACTCTGCCAGAGCAGGTAAAGACTGTACCTCTGTATCTTCCTAATGCTGCATTATTGGAGTGAAATCAGAAGCATCAGTAATGAATAACTCTGCTGAATAATGTTGTTATAATGCGTCGGTGTGTACCCGTCTTTCTTGTAGAACTCCAGCATCATGTTATCGGTGGCGACGCTGAGCGGTCGGCGGCTCTGGTCCTGCATTCTGCGCTCGCTTGGCTCCATGTCCGGCGACGGCATCGAGTTGTAGTTTGCGTTGTGATTTGTGTGCACGGGGCTGCCGTAGTTCCCCGTTACATTAAAATCAATCTCTGCCAACACAAAAAGCCATAAACAGATCACAATTATTAAATTTGACCTATGCAAATATATGCAAATTACATACAGTTGAAAGCAGAAGTGTCCCTCCACTGTATAAAGGCACATCACCATTTAAATAAAGTCAGATGTTTATGTGACTAAACGTTTCCTCTTGTAGGTAAGTTAGGATGATCACATTTGTTTCTGTTCTGCTTAACAGCAGAATAATGAGAGAGATATTGTTGGAGAAATTGTTATAACTTTTCTTGAAAGTCAAGTTTACACACAATAAGATTATTCTGCCTCTGAAAAAGCTCAGATGATGGTGTCAAGGTTTTGGAAGTTTCTGATTGGCTAATTGACAACATTTGAGTTAATTGGAGGCACAACTGTAGAATAGTATTGAAGGAAAACCTCAAACACACTGCTTCCTTGTGTGACAACATGGGAAAATCAACAAGCCAGAATCAACACAAAAGCCAGATTACAATTAGCTAAATTACACTGGGAAAAAGACTAATGTTTGGAGACATGTCCTGTGCTCTGATGGAGCTAAGATTGAACTGTTTGGCCATAATCACCAGTGTTACATTTGGAGGACAAAGGGGAAAGCTGACAAGCCTAGGAACACCATCCCAACTGTGAAGTATGGGGGCGGCAGCATCATGTTGTGGGGCTGTTTTGCTGCAGGAGGGACTGGTCCACTTCACAGCATAGATGGCATCATGAAGAAAGAACATTATGTAGAAATACTGAAGCAACATCTCAAGACATCAGCCAGGAAATTAACACTTGGCCACAAATGGGTCTTCCAAACAGACCATGACCCTAAGCATACTGCCAAATTAGTTCAAATGTGCTTTAAGGACAACAGAGTGAATGTTTTGGAGTGGCCATCACAAAGCCCTGAGCTCAATCCTATAGAAAATGTGTGGGCAGAGTTGAAAAAGCTTGTGCGAGCAAGACAGCCTACAAATCTGACTCAGTTACAGCAATTCTGTCAGGAGGAATGGGCCAAAATTCCTGCAAACTATTGTGAGAAGCTTGTGGAAGGAGACCCAAAACATCTGACCAAAGTTATACAGTTTAAAAGCAAAGCTAAAGAAATACCAAGGAAATGTGTGTAAACTTCTGACTGACTAGAAATTAATAAATAATTCTCTCATTATTCTGGCATTTAACAAATGTAAATGATTTTGGTAATCCTAACAGCCCTAAAATAGTAAACGTTTAGTATCATTTACCATCAGACATCTTTAAAAAATGTTTATGTTCCTTGTTTTAGAGTGTATGTAAACTTCTGGTTTCAACTGTATAAAATATAAAAGTTCATATCTGGATTTCACATACAGCTAAAGTCAGAATTATTTGCCCCCCTGAATATTTTTTCACAGTCCAAACACATGCGGTACAGGGTAGGCTAAATTGGGTAGGCTAAATTGTCCGTAGTGTATGTGTGTGAATGGGAGTGTACGGGTGTTTCCCAGTGATGGGTTGCCGCTGGAAGGGCATCCGCTTTGTAAAATATATGCTGGATAAGTTGGCGGTTCATTCCACTGTGGTGACCGCAAATTAATAAAGGGACTAAGCCGAAAAGAATATGAATGAATGATTGAATGAGTTTTCTTATCCTATGAGAAGACCCTGCTTCTTAATTATTCATGACAGCACGTGCTTTCCGATGACAGACCCATAGAGACAGACCAGCCAAGCTGTGAGACGGCACATGGCACACAGTATTTAGGTGGTTGTGAAGGGTCGTAGGTGTTTGTTTCCATGATCCACGGGGTTTGTTGCATGTTTTTCCCTGCAATGTTGTCAAGGGCCGATACAGCCAACCTGTTTGTGTGGAGCAAGCATTTTTGTTGGGAGAGCTGTACGAGAATGGCAGACTTTGTGTTTTATCAGTTGAGTTTGTTACCATTCAGACACATCACCTATATCCAACACAGGCTCATTCTGAAAACGTAGTCCCGTGGGCGTTTCTGCAGACTGCAAATTACGTAGCCGGAGGTATGTATGGCTTCATTTCATTTTTTTTTTAAGCGAACGCTACGGGGCGGTATGACGCCTTTCATTTTCACTCTTACCAGCTGACCGCTTACCTCCGTGTGGAGAGTTTTCCCACCGCAACCAGTTTGTCCCGTTAGCTCGTCGTGTACGACGGGGTTCGAGTCCGGGGAAAAGCGATTCCAAAAATCAGGTAAGACAAAAACAGAATCCAAAAAATAAAATGAACGAGTGAACAACAGGGTGAGAATGTGGTCAAATCTGAAAACGTGGTAAAAATCAGACGAGGGCTTTTCTTTTTCTGGACGGCTTTTGTAAATCGTTGGTTGGGTTTAGGGAAGTATGTGGGTGGGTGGGTCAATCGGTAAAATTGGTTGGGTTTAGGGAAGGAGTAGGGTGGGTCAGTCGATTGGATTGGTCGGCCGGCCAGTCAGTCAGACAGACGGTCGGTCGGTCGACAGCGGCCTCTGGTGGGTTTACGCGAGAACATCGGGCGCGAATGGCACTCGCGAGAGAAAGTTGAGATAGGAAAAAGCGCACACAGCGGCCTCTCGCGGATTCACGAAAACAAAAACTGCAAAAATACATACCTTCCGGGATGTATTTCGCAGTCTCCAGAAACGTCCACAGGACTACGTTTTCAGAATGAGCCTGGGTTGCCTATATCTGTGCTGCCATGTTCATACATTTAAATTTGATTTAAAATCTCCAAATCACCAGCAAGATTAATGGTTGGTATAGACAAGGCAAGAGACCTGCTTCACTGCTATCCACTGTGTCTGCATTCAGACCCGGGGACTGAGGAGGAGAGAATCCTCCTCATTTATAGTGTTTATATAAACATGATTACCTTTATAATGATAGAACAAATTGTGGTTATGTGTATTTATTGTATGAAATTACGATTAAAAGACAAGAAACAAAACACCACAACATCAAGTTAAACCAAATAAAAATAGAGAAGTGTCTGACCTCCAGGGAAGAACCAGTCTGCGTGCTGGATGATGGGCTCGATGATACCGACGATCTGCAGCGAGACGGTAGTCATCATCTCTGTAATATCCCTGAAACAAAGACAGAATTCTAGCATTACTCGTATTAGGGCAAGACAGAATCTGTGGACATGTTTTGCTATTTCTGCAGAGACTTTTCTAAAGTTTTTTTAATATAGTTTTACATTAATCCATAGATTTTTCACAAAGACTTGCAAAGACTTTATTTAGTTTTTTTGCAAGATACTTATATTTCAATACAACGCTTTAAAAGAATAAAAAGTCAATTGTTAATTTTGTTTGTAAAAAATCAGCTGATTTATTCAGAGTGATTTTGAGAGTTGTCACAATCACCAGTGATCTAGCAGTTGCAGATCACTGGAGAACTACAAATCTGTCACGGAACCTGACTTCAAATCCCATAATGCACCTTACATACACCAGTTCCAGTTCTCTCCCTGGTTGCACACACACAGCTAGAAACGAATCATAGACTGATTACATGAACTATATATTCACCTCTCACACATACATACACATTGCTGAGTCTTGTTCACTGTTACCTGTAGCATTATGAAGCATTAATCCTGTCCTTCTGTGTTTTGATCCTTGTCTTGTTTTCCCGTTATTGATTCTTTGCCGCCTGCACTGACCATTCACCTGTTTTTGACTACGATCTTGGATTACCTTTATGCTCTTGTTTGCAACCTGTTTGACCATTGTCTGTCTGACTACTCCTATTAATGCACTGCGTGTGGATCCTCAACTCTGTTGTCCAGCGTCATTGGTTACAAGAGTACAGGAACTAAAAACTTAAAACATTAAATAAACAATAATTTTTTTACATTTATTTTTTAAGGTTTACAATGCAAATCCATTTAGATCCACTTGTTTGGTAAACAAAGCCTTTAATATAATAATATCTCTACTAAAATGCAGAAAATTCATTTCATTTATTCACTTTACAAACTGAATTGTCCATAAATCATATTATTAGTAAATATTATTGAAATTAATAGAAACAAATATATCATATAAAATATATAATACTTAATTAACACACATTTACATACAGTGAATAAATAAATCAACTCGATGATGGGTTAAAAATCTCCAAAGCTCTGTGTGTGCAGATTTCTGTGTGGGCCTCCTCATAGTGTGTGTGTGTGTGTGTGTGTGTGTGTGTGTGTATGAGTGTGTTTGTGTCATGGTATTGCATTAAAGCTTATGTTAGATGAATAATAATAACGTTAGCATCTCTCACCCTTCTGCATGCGCCCACAGCAGGTTCGGCCCCAGAACTATTGCAATGTTTCCTGGAGTCATTTTATTATAATCCTGATACTCGTTCATCTTAGCAAGAAATTTGATTAAATACCTGAAAGACAAACAAGATGATTCATACACAGACAACAAATACAATCCAGTTCAAATACACTTTGTTAAACATCCACACATAGACATCACCAGGACTTAATTTGAGCCCTGGTGATTTTGGAGAATTTTGGAGGTTAGAAGGAAACTGGGGAACCCGGGGGAAACCCACGTGAGCACGGGGAGAACATGTAAACTCAGCACAGAAAAATCGACTGGCCTGGTAAGGACTTGAACCAGTGACAATCTTGCTGTGAGGCAACAGTTTTAACCACTGAGCCACTGAGCCACTGTATCAAGAAAAAAGGGGGGAGAAGTAGGGGTGGAAGGAGGGATTCTTCAAGACGAAGATAACTGAGGTATGAAACTCTGGTTACTTATAGTGACCTAGGAATAGTCTGATTGTGGAATCAGGTGTTAGCTAATGCAGGACCAGCTGTGGTCAATCATAAGCTCTTGAAGCTTGAAGCTCTTGAACCTCTTGAAGTTATAAACTTAATAAATAAACTTCACTTAATATACAAATAAACTTCTGTTAACCCTTTAAAAGAAAAACAATCCAACAAGTTTTTAAATATTTAAAAGGTTATATACTGTCAATAAACATACATACAGTCGATAAGACAAAATTATTCATTATTATTATTATTATTATTTATTCATTTTATTTTTTTATATTTCCCAAATGATGTTGAACAGATTCAGGAATTTTTCACAGTATTTCCTCTAATATTTGTTCTTCTGGAGAAAGTCTTATTTGTTTTATTTGGGCTAGAATAAAAGCAGTTTTTAATCATTTTAAAGCCATTTTAAGGTCAATATTATTAGCCCCTTCAGCAATATCAGTTTTGGATTGTCTCCAGAATAAACCACTGTTATACAATGACTTGCCTAATTACCCTAACTTTACCCTAATTACTCTAGTTAGGCCATTAAATGTCACTTTAAGCTGAATACTAGTGTCTTGAAGAATATCTAGTCTAATATTATGTGCTGTCATCATGGCAAAGAGAAAATAAAATAAAAAATATATTTATCTTCTTCAGTTTAATAATCTAATAATAAATCAGTCCAAACACATGCGCTATAGGGGAATTGATGATCTAAATTGGCCGTGGTTTATGAGTGTGTGTGTGAATGAGTGTGTATGGTTGTTTCCCAGTGCTGGGTTGCAGCTGGAAGGGCATTCGCTGTGTAAAACATATGCTAGAATAGTTGGTAGTTCATTCTGCGGTGGCGACCCCTGATGAATAAGGGACTAAGCCGAAAAAGAGTGAATGAATTCATTCATATTTGGACTTACTTGAAGTTGTTGCTGTTCGCCACTGGCAGCCTTTCACACGTTGACAACAAAGCCTGCAGACGCTTGTCCTGATCGGCAATACTGCACACACACACACACACCCCGAATGAGCACACCAGTACTCCATTATTGCTCCTCTAATGGCGTACTCACACTATGCTATCCGATCCGTGCCCAGGTCAGTTTCCTGGATCTTTTGAAAAGTGTGAGTGCTCTGAATCGGGCTCAGGTACGGTTCACTTGCAGTGTGAGTGAAACTGAAAGCGAGACGTGACTTTTAAGGGACTGTTTCATATGGATTAATTAATCATTCGTACTGTTCAATGAACGCAATGAACGTCGTAGTTTATTAAAGGCGCAAACCCCTCACTGCACGACAGCTGCACCTTCAGCAAACCTCCTAATTCCTGCAGCACGAGGACTTTATGATTGTTTATGAGCGTCAAAAGTGGCTGATCTGTTCGGCCAAATATTAGACTGCGTGTCACCGCATATCAAACAACTTAAACAATATAACTAAAGAAATCTCCACTGTGCTGAGCGAGAGCGCTTACTGAACAGCGCATCATCGATGACGTAAGCGTGTCCAGGCCCGAATATAATGTGAGTGCGGGCCGTCGGGGGAGACAGGAAGGGGGACAAGCGTGCTCTGGCCCGGTTCAAGGCAACGGTACATAGTGTGAGTACGCCCTATGTCACACTGACTCACTTTGATGCCTGAATCCAGTCCTCATAAAGGTCAAAGGTCAGCAGAGGTTCAGGAAGCTCCCGCAGGTATGACTTCAGGGCACCTGCATAATACACACACACACACACACACACACACACACAGATTTACAGATGCACACAGAAACATACAGAGACACACACACACTCACAGAGACACAGCCAGATTAACAGATGTGCGCGCACACACACACACATTCACAAAGACACTCATGCACACATACACAGATGTACAGATGCACACACACACACACAGACAGAGACAGAGACACAGATAGATAAATAGATGCACACACACACAAAGGCACTCATGCACGCACACACACAGATACACACACACACACACACACACACACACACACACACACACACACACACACACACACACAAACACAGTTAAATCTCACCAGCGATGGCGTGTGGATCTGCAGAATATTCCTGATAGTCCAACACACCACAGTCTAGAGACGCCTTCAGCTTCTTCAGCTTTGACGCAGATGGAGCAACTCGAAACAAACCCTGAAACACACACACACACACACACACACACACACACACACACACACACACATACACACAATATTACATTTAAATTCAATCAAGTTATTGCAAAACAAAACAAAAAAGTGAACTAAATTGTAAATATTTTTATGTTTCTCCTGCGTTTTCCTTTTTATGAAATTGTATTTATTATATTTTCCCATCATGATCATTTGGACTGTGATCTTCAGTTATTTTGTTAGATGAGCTCCAGGTTTGGCTTCAGTACTGACTAATCTAATGTATAAGCATAAATATAACACTTTACAGTTTTTTACAGACGCTAGGACACATTCGTCAATACTCAGGTGACTTTTGCAGAACTCTTGACACAGTGAGCACAACAGACGTCTCTGTGGGCTAAACTGAGGATCAATTCTCATTGCTTTGGCTCATTCAATGACTACATCTCTCAAATTTGATTTCTCACTCAGACAAAACAACTGACAAAACTCTGTACGAACAGGACATTTTGCACGTGCTCACATACTGTTTTCACAACTTCTGTTCAAAGCAATAACATCATGCAAAACGGAATAAAGCTGCAGTCACACTAGAGTTTGAGCTTGCGAAATTCTGTCGTACGACTCTGCGAATAGGGGCGGGATTAAACAAGATGATTAGACATTAATAAAGCGAGAGATTGCTCCATGTTTTAAATTTTTGTCCAGAGAGGTCATGTTTTGATCCTGGATTGGTCTCACGCAGTCAAGTGATGCGATTTCGCAGGTCAGAGTTCACCAAGCTTGAACTTTGCACCGCAGCAACCTTCGAAACTCGACGCATGACCCTGCGTTTTCGGTTCGACGCTTTCGCGTGCGTATGAATGGAAGTCTATGGGGAGAAAAGTCCAGTGTGACTGCGGCTTTAATCAGGGGTGTCCAAACTCAGTCCTGGAGGGCCGGTGTCCTGGATATTTTAGTTCCAACCCCAATTAAACACACCTGAACCAGCTAATCAAGCTCTTTCTAGGTATACTAGAAACGTCCAAGGAGGTGTGTTGAAGGAAGTTGGAGCTAAACTATACAGGACACCGGCCCTCCAGGACCGAGTTTGGACACCCCTGATTTAGATGCATGTCACTAATGAAAAGATGACGGATGTTTACTGTATGATGACTGAAATGGCCTCAAACAATCACTACTTGCACTACAGAATGTTACGTTTTCACACACATACACACACAAATTGCATGTAAACACATCAGACTTTCACAGTGTAATACTCTCTACTCTTGAGTACTTTTAGACTTTCTACTCACACTTTCAGTAATATTAATAACAGACACATTTACTCTACATTTCTGGTACTTTTATTTGAGTATGATTTTTCAGTACTCTTTCCACCGCTGCATGTGAACATAATTAAGCTGCACATTACACACAGAAGCTAATCTGGATGAATGCTGTCCTCACTATAAACGAAACACACTCATATCAGCTTTCTCCTGCAGTGGTGTAGTGCTAGATCAGTGTTTAAGAGTGAATGCTGACCTCCTCCTGCAGGCCGCAGTCCAGCAGCATGGTCACACACGCTTCAATGGGGAAGGCGATATCTCTCCCGCTCAGAGTCAGATGCTCCTCCAGAGGTTTACCGTAACACGGCTTCTCCACCCATGACTCTGAAACACAGACCACCGACAAGACGACAACACATGGGTCAGGTATATATACAGGGGTTAAAGCTATATCATTCATTCATTCATTTTCCTTTGGCTTAGTCTCTGATTTATAAGGTTCACCACAGAGGAATGAACCACCAACTATTCCAGCATATGTTTCACACAGTGGATGCCCTTCCAGCTGCAACCCAGTACTGGAAAACACCCATACACACTCATACACTACAACCAATTTAGTTAATCAATTCCCTTATAGCGCATGTGTTAGGACTGTGGGGGAAACCGGAGCACCCAGAGGACTTGGAAAAAACGCCAACTGATTCAAACCAGTGACCTTCTTGCTGTGAGGCGACAGTGCTAACCACTAAGCCACCGTGTCACCCCACAATTTCATGTATTTTCATCATATTATATTTTTCAAAAAAAAAAGAAATGGCCGGCACAGGGCAGCATGGTGGTGCAGTGGGCAGCACAATCGCCTCCCAGCAAGAAGGTCACTGGTTCGAGTCCCGGCTGGGTCAGTTGGTGTTTCTGTGTGGAGTTTGCATGTTCTCCCTGTGTTGGCGTGGGTTTCCTCCGGGTGCTCCGGTTTCCCCCACAGTGAGAAAAGAATCATCAGAACCCTAACCCTAATCATCAGAATGAACCACCAACTAATCCAGCATATATTTTACGCAGTGGATCCCCTTCCAGCTGCAACCCAGTACTGGGAAACACCCATACACACTCATTCACACACACACTCATACACTACGGCCAATTTAGTTGATCAATTCACCCATACCACATGTGTTTGGACTGTGGGGGAAACCGGAGCACCCAGAGGAAACCCACGCCAACACGGGGAGAACATGCAAACTCCACACAGAAACGCCAACTGAGCCAGCCGGGACTCGAACCAGCGACCTTCTTGCTGTAAGGCGACAGCACTAACCACAAACCACAGAGTTTGTTTTAGTATTCTTTCATAAAATCTGCCCATCTGCTTCTGCTCTGGAACAGCAGTCCTTCTCTGGTTCTGATTGACTGAAATATGCGTAGCCACGCCCCTCCAATTGATAGTTCGCTAAGCATGAAAGAGTGAGAGGAGGAGCTCAAAATAAATCCCACCCCCTACTCAATGTTCAGATTCAATAAAAGTCTATTTTCCTTCAGCTTAGTCCCTTTATTCATCAGGGGTCGCCACAACGGAAAAGTAGAATACACACTCATTCACACACACACACACTCATACACCACGGCCAATTTAGGGAGAACATGCAAACTCAGAAACACCAACTGACCCAGCCGGGACTCAATCCAGCGACCTTCTTGCTGTGAGGCCACCGTGCTGCCAATATACACTTCATTAAAATGCAATTACTTATGATTAAATAAAATTTTAAAACATAGGAAACCCTGATTCCATGATGATGATTCTCACCTTGTTGGGCTTTAATCTGTGGCAGAACGTTTTGTAGGAGCTCCAGAGACTTCCTGTGATACTCCGCCTGAACCTCTATTAGCTGAACACAAACACTCAGATATTAATTAATTAATAATAAAACCAGAAGCTGTTCATCTATATGAGGATCTCACTCACCGTCTGGAAGTAGTTTGCATAGTCAATTTCTTTGGCCACGAAACTGTACATGTCTGCTGAGAGCTGATCCTGGGAATTACATCAATGTTCATTAACTCATCTCTAATAACTGATTTCTGTTCTCTTCACGATGATGACAGCACATAATATTAGACTAGATATTCTTCAAGACACTAGTATTCAGCTTAAAGTGACATTTAAAGGCTTCACTAGGGTAATTAGGGTAAAGTTAGGGTAATTAGGCAAGTCATTGTATAACAGTGGTTTATTCTGGAGACAATCCAAAACTAATATTGCTGAAGGGGCTAATAATATTGACCTTAAAATGGCTTTAAAATAATTAAAAACTGCTTTTATTCTAGCCAAAATAAAACAAATAAGACTTTCTCCAGAAGAAAAAATATTAGAGGAAATACTGTGAAAAATTCCTCAACATCTACTGGGAAATATTCACATAAATTCACAGGAGGGCAGATAATTTTGTCTTTAATCTGTATATATATATGGAGAAAGTGAGAAGCTCCACCCACTCTGCAGATCTCCATGCGATTGGCCGCCTCCTCCATCTCCTCCCTGAGGGCGTCGGCTTTGGCCCCTGTTGACGTTTCCTTATTGGACAGAGTTGAGGATTTGGAGGACTGATGCCACCTACAGTTCACAGCAGAGAATGAATATTAACAATATATTTGTCGCATAGAAATATATAACAGAACACACTAGATGACCTATTGTACGTAATCAAAACAATGCCAAATAAGCTATTTAAATATTCAAATAGTTTTTAGTTGAATGTTTAAATATGCAATAAATATTCAATATTTATTGTAAATATAATGAATATTAACTTATTAATTATGTTCAAAATAAGTAAATATTAAAATAATTATAATATAATAAAATTAATATGATTAATATTTAATCAGTAATTTAAATTAAAGATAAAAATATTACATTAATATTTACAATATAATTGTTAATCATAATAAAATAGTGAATAATATATAAATAATTAATATTTAATGAGAATTATTGACAGTTTTTGTAAACCTTTTTTATTAGAATGTAACACAAAATCAGAGATACATCAAAATAGTCACTAAAGATACAGATGGGTACTGAAAAGATTAGGGAGAAAAAGAAAACGGGAAATACATTTGTACATTGTTATTTTAAAACAATATATAAGGTAAAAAATAAATAAATAAATAATAAAATAATTTAAAGAAAAGGGAGTGGGGGGTGTTGGGAGATGCCTCATATATTATTATTACTAAATCTATGTTGTATGTTTAAAGTTAATTAATTATGTATAATTCTTAGAATTGGGTTTCATCTTGCTTCAAATATATTCATCTGGAGTGTGAGGCAATAAACTATTCTTTCCATTTCATAAATTTCTCTAATTGTTTTGATCCATAGTTCATATGTAGGTGGGTCTGATCTCAGCCAGTTAGACGTAATGCATTTTAGTGCTGCAGAAAGCAACATTTGAAGTAAATAAATAACTCTTCTTTCCCCCATGCTCTCAGGAACCATACCTAGGACTGCCACGGTTGGATCAAAGGGAATATCAATACAAAATATATCTCCAAGTACCTTATAGATATTATGCCAGAACTGCTGCAGTTTTGGGCAATACCAAAAGATATGAGTGTGGTCCCCGAAATGATCACCACATTCTCTCCAGCATCTGTTCAGCATCTCTGCTACAATTTGTGTGACAGTTTTAATAACTAATTTCTAATAACTAAATTATTTTGTCTTTGTCATGATGACAGCACATCATATTTGACTAGATATTTTACAAGATACTAGTATTCAGACATTTAAAAGCTTAACTAGGTTAATTAGGGTAATTAGGCAATTAAATGTATATATATTTAATAAAAATATAACAATATAGAAATTAAATAACAGATAATGAAGAATTACAGAATTTAGCTTGTTTGTGCATTTTCATTTTATATTCTGAGAAACCATTTATATATAAATATTAGGGGTGTCAAAATTAATTGTTTCTTCGGTGCACCGCGATGCAGACGCGGACAATTCGGTATCGGTTCAGTAATAATCATAACCGGTTATTATGTACTGACGTCTTTTATCTCACATGCGCTATGTCGCCGTAGCTTACTATGGTGAGGGAGGCGAGCGTGAGCATTAACAACGCTCCAACTACTTAAAAACTCAGAAACTGTGCACAATTTCACTGCGTGTGTGTTTGCTGAACTCTGTTTCACTGACACTTGCTGCAGAAGCCCCTATTTCACTGCGATTAAGAGAATGAAAGTAATCTCCATTTCTCTCTCTCTCTCTCTCTGTGGCCCATGAGTGCATCTGTGAAGAGCGCCAGCGTGTAAGAGCCAATCGCAGCCCTTTCTGTTGAGGGCGTGACCAATCAAAGGGGTGAAAGAACTTGGTAGACAGGACTCAGAAAGCGAGCGGGATATTTATATTTGTTTATTTGCTATAAATGCTCGTGTTGCTTCAAGGTACAGTTTATATATCTGACTGTTTGTATTAAGGGACAAAATTGTTTTACAAATAGCATATAAATATATTTATACATTTTAATGCAATAATTGCTGTGCTGTGAAGAAAATATAAAACTGTGTATGGAAATCCCTGAAAAAAACAGCATATGTTGGTAAGGTATGTTTTGATGCTGGTCTTGCTGGTTTCAATGCTGGTTTTGCTGGTCTTGATGCTGGTCTTACTGGTTTTAATGCTGGTCTCATAAGCTGGTCCTGCTGGTCTTAATACTGGTCAGGACCAGCACTCAGGCCAGCAAGACCAGCATTGAGACCAGCACTGAAACCAGCAAGACCAGCATCGAGACCAGCAAAACCAGCATCGAGACCAGCATTGAAACCAGCAATACCAGTACTGAAACCAGCAAGACCAGCATCAAAACATACCTTACCAGCATATGCTGTTTTTTTCAGCAGGGAAGAATCATCAATGCACCGTGATGCACCGAGATATCGAATTGAACCGAATCGATGGCATGATAATCGTAACCGAACCGTGAGACCAGTGTAGGTTCACACCTCTAATAAATATATACATATACTGTACAGTTGAAGTCATTATTAAACCCACTTGGAATTTTTTTTTTATTATTATTTCCCAAATGATGTTTAATGTTGTTCAGGAATTTTTCACAGTATTTCCTCTAATATTTTTTCTTCTGGAGAAAGTCTTATTTTTTTATTTCGGCTAGAATAAAAGCAGTTTAATTGTTTTAAACCCATTTTAAGGTCAATATTATTAGCTCCTTCAGCAATATTAGTTTTGGATTGTCTCCAGAACAAACCACTGTTATACAATGACTTGCCTAATTACCCTAACTTTACCCTAATTACCCTAGTTAAGCCTTTAAATGTCACTTTAAGCTGAATACTAGTGTCTTGAAGAATATCTAGTCTAATATTATTTACTGTCATCATGACAAAGAGAAAATAAATCAGTTATTAGAGATGAGTTATTAAACTATTATGATTAGAAATGTGTTGGAAAAATCTGCTCTCTGTTAGACAGAAACTAAGAAAAATAATATACAGGGGGGCTAATAATTCTGACTTCAACTGTATATGTCTTTTTTGAGGTCCCATTTAAAATAAGATATACTTAAAAACAATGTAATGTCACCGTGTGCGAGCAGAATCCATGTCCAGGACCAGTTTGGCTAAATGTTTTCTTTGCTTTTGAATGTTGGGAATTTCAACCTTGGAGGAAGAAAAATAAAAACAGAAAGAGCAGTCTTATCGCTTTTAGAAGACAACATTTTATTGAAACAAATATAAATGTTTCTGGGTGGCACGGTGGCTCAGTGGTTAGCACTGTCGCCTTACAGCATGAAAGGTCTCTGATTCGAGTCCCGGCTGGGTCAGTTGGCGTTTCTGTGTGGAGTTTGCATGTTCTCCCCGTGTTGGTGTGGGTTTCCTCCGGGTGCTAATACACTATGGCCAATTTAGTTCATCAATTCCCCTATAGCGCATGTGTTTGGACTGTGGGGGAAACCGGAGCACCCCGAGGAAACCCACGCCAACACTGGAAGAACATGCAAACTCAGCCGGGACTCGAACCAGCGACCGTCTTTGCTGTGAGGCCACAGTGCTAACCACTGAGCCATGGTGCCAAGCAAATGTGTTCACCCAAAATGCAATAGTCTGTTGTAGCGTGTCTGACCTCAGAGAGTGTGTACAGCGGCTCCACCACATCCCGCTCGATCTGCAGCTCGAAGAGCAGAAGCTCCTGAGCAAGGCTGTCTTGAGCTTCTCCACAGATCTTCAGCATCTTACTACACACACACACACACACACACACACACACACACACACACACACACACACATATATATAAATTAAAGTATTAAGGGCCCTATGAAGTGTTTTAAACTGGGCGTTTTTGTTTGATGTGTGGTGTAAATTCTAGTCCAAATATCTAAAAATTCTGAAATAAAGAAGCATTTTCCAAACAAGCAAAAATATTGTCTTATTTAAAGAAATATGGTCTAAAAAATAAGTGAGGTTTCCTTTAAAACAAGCAAAATAATCAGCCAATGGGGTAAGCTAAATATTCTGAAGTCAAAAGGAAAAGCAAGATTATTTAGTTTTGTTTTAAGGGAAAAACTCACTTAATTTTGACACATTATTTCTTAAATAAGACAACATGTTTTGAGAAAATGCTTCTTGATTTAAGATTTTTTAGATATTTGGACTAGAAACAAGACAAAAACTTTCAGTAAGAAAAGCATTGTTTTGCAGTGAACATGAAAAAAGGGCTGGGAAATACAGTAGCTCCTCCCCTTTTAAAAACAGCCAACAGCATTTGCTGTTATCACAGCTCTGCCAATGAGAGCGGCTGAACTCATATAGCAATAAGGTGCGTTCGACTTCATGCAGAAATTTCAAAATTAGAAATGTTGTCCGGATTGACGCTGCGCCGACGCCTCGTGACTGTCACATGTGGCATCAAAGTACCGCGACAGCGCTCCGAGATCAGACGACTGATTCAGCCGGTGCAGCATCTGAAGAGCGACTGCTGGAGCTGTGATGACGGCACTGATATTACATGATTGATCGAGTTTACCGCATGACAACAACCATGAGTGTTTCAGCTTTATTACTGGACAAATTCCAATTCACAAATTTCATAACAAACAATTAACTGTTCATACCCTCTCTATCTTGTACACATCATGCTTATTAAAAGCAGTGTTTCCTCTAGGATTTTTCCCAGCTGTGGCGGCAGGCTTTTTTTTTTACACAGATCTGCCAACTATTTCAAAGACAAATATTACACGCAGTATTACAACGCATTCATGTAATATGAGCATGCGAATCGCTTTGCTTGCGCGCTGATTTCCTCTTCGTGCACAAAACTTCTTGCACGCACTCAAATTTACATGCTCAAGTGCAGATCTTCTCCAGTAAGCGCTGATGAAGTGCGTTTTTGTGCGTTTTCCGACATTAACGCGTCCTGAAGTAAAGTGAAACGGCATTAAACTCCAGAAAGATAAGTATACTTATGGAAACTGTGTTCATCTTAACTGAAAGCTACGCCGTGTTTGCTGGCGCCCCATGCATCACGCACATGTCAGTGAGTCAGTCTGCATGTCACCTTAAAGGGTTGAACAAATAGCGCACAGCACTACTACGGTTACAGAAAATGTTTGCGCTGTTATAATTCACTCACCTTTTAATATGTTTTGGTGTGATTATAAACCGCTATAAAAAAACACGACTAAATGTTTTAAATGAGAAGTTGTAATGTAGCCGTGGTGGGATGAATTTTGGCGTGGCGGCCCACCACGGATGAATGAATGTAGCGGAAACCTTGAAAAGACTACAGATATTTCACTGCAGTATCATCTTTTGTTAAATAATCTGTTTATAATGTCTAGATTTGCACAGGTTTATTTGGCCTTTTTTATACAGACTATTTACTGTATTCAGCTTCATGAACGATTTAAATAATATATTTTAGTGAATAACCTAAATATTAACTCAAATAAATCTTACAGACTTGTAATAAAATAATTATCATCACTGATCCTGACACCCTAAAGGTTTCTTAACAAATTAAGTTAAACAAATATTTTTTTAAACAATTATAAAATGATTTATATGATTATAAAACATTTTATTTCCTGTCTAGCCGTTTATGCAGAATTTTAAAAGTGACATTGATGTAGCCTACACCTCGCTCTTTCTACTGAAAGTGTAGCTCATTTATTTTGGTCCTTTTGTTCAATCTTTTTGGATTAAAGTGCTTTTTTGAAAATGCTTTCATTATCCAGAATAATCTAAATCATTGTTTAAGACACCTTGTTTTGGGTTTTATATTAATACAGGGAGTGCAGAATTATTAGGCAAGTTGTATTTTTGAGGATTAATTTTATTATTGAACAACAACCATGTTCTCAATGAACCCAAAAAACTCATTAATATCAAAGCTGAATATTTGTGGAAGTAGTTTTTAGTTAGTTTTTAGTTTGAGCTATTTTAGGAGGATATCTGTGTGTGCAGGTGAATATTACTGTGCAGAATTATTAGGCAACTTAACAAAAAACAAATATATCCCCATTTCAATGATTTATTTTCACCAGTGAAACCAATAGAACATCTCAACATTCACAAATATATATATATTATATATAATATATAAATGATTGCTTTGATTATTGATCTTATATATTGATTAGTGAAGGCTTTTAATCTCACCCCAGCAGACAATCATCACCCAGAACAACAGCTCCTTCAACCAGACACTGAGCCAGAGACGTCAGAGGAAGCTTCTTCTGTCAACACACACACATGCACGCATACACACACACACACACCACATGCATACAAATACATACATGACCATATGCACACACAAACACATCACACACACACACACACACACACACACACACACACACACACACACACACACATCACCACATGCACAATATGTATGCTAATATGTCCATTTAAAGATGTAAGTTACACTTGTGCACAGAACTAGAATATGGCTTAAAACATTAGAACAGTGTGTGTTGGATCAGAGTGTGTGTTATATATGTGTGTGTGACTCACTGAAGGCGAGCGTACGGAGCGTTTGTCCACCTCCACACACTGCTGACCCTGCAGACACGCGCTCAGCTTCTTGTGTGTGCTGTGAGACACCTGCTTGACCAGCTCCAGACGCTTCTCCACCTGCACACACACACACACACACACACACACACACACACACACACACACACACACACACACACACAGATATACTGTAGGCACAAACACACACAGATAAAAACATACACACCCTAATAGAAAAACAGGCACTCTTGCATATATAAACACACACACATGCACAAATATATACATGCATGCATACAAACATTTGCACACACACATAAAGATACTTTATATACATGCAGGCAAACACACACACAGATATATACATGCATGCATGGACGCACACACACACACACACACACACATACTGACCTGCAGCAGATCATCACTCAAGACTTCAGTCTTCTCTGCCCTGTGGACAAACACACACACACACAGTGAGCATTCATTAGAGTGTGTGTCACTGATGATCCTTCTGTAAACACACTCTTGAAGAATTCCCCGTCACACACACTACACTAATGTTTACACTGAGAGAGAAAGAGGAAGAGCAAGACGATCACAGTCGTAATGAAGTTTCACCCCATGACCAAAACTCACTCATGACACACACACACACACACACACACACACACACACACACACACACACTTATTATTATTTGTGCTTTAAACACAATGAACTCATTCAGACACACACACACACACACACACAGACTGGTGAATGAGACACATTTCTGCCGACATCATTTTTATGACATGATTTATTTCATGTGTGATATTATGACATATTTAGGCATTACTGAAGATGTTTATCTTTAACTAATTTGTACATGCACATTGTTTCTACATTTATGTCATTGACTGAATGATTATTGATACACAACTTCTTAAATATGAAAGAATATATATGTATATAGATGTATATATACACATCTAAAATACATACATATGTGCTTGCTTTCCATATACATGCTTGCACGTCGGCGACAATAGCCTAGTGGTCTTGTGCGCCAACATATAGCACAGACGTGCTCATGTTGACCCGAGTTCAATTCCCAGCTTAAGGTCCTTTGCCGATCCTTCCCCTCTCTCTGCTCCCAATACTTTCCTGTCTGAAATCTCTACTGTCCTATCATAATAAAGGTGAAAACCCCTAAAAAAATAAATAATTATATATATATATATATATATAAATCCCTACACACACATGTAGAAACATGCACACACAGATATTTATTATTTACATAACTCACACATCATTAATACAGGCAGTGCAGAATTATTAGCCAAATGAGTATTTTGAGCACATCATCCTCTTTATGCATGTTGTCTGACTCCAAGCTGTATAGGCTCCAAAGCCTACTACCAATTAAGCATATTAGGTGATGTGCATCTCTGTAATGAGAAGGGGTGTGGTCTAATGACATCAACACCCTATATCAGGTGTGCAGAATTATTAGGCAACTTCCTTTCCTTTGGCAAAATGGGTCAAAAGAAGGACTTGACAGGCTCCGAAAAGTCAAAAATAGTGAGATATCTTGCAGAGGGATGCAGCACTCTTAACATTGCCAAGCTTCTGAAGCGTGATCATCCAACAATCAAGCGTTTCATTTAAAATAGTCAACAGGGTCGCAAGAAGCGTCTGGAAAAACCAGGGAGCAAAATAAACTGCCCATGAACTGAGAAAAGTCAAGCGTGCAGCTGCCAAGATGCCACTTGCCACCAGTTTTGCCACATTTCAGAGCTGCAACATCACTGGAGTGCCCAAAAGCACAAGGTGTGCAATACTCAGAGACATGGCCAAGGTAAGAAAGGCTGAAAA
>LR812530.1:56501298-56681298 GCA_903798195.1 Danio kyathit | reverse complement strand
CTTTAGCCTTCAGACCTGCTTTAATCCTTCGTGGCAGAGATTCAACAAGCTACTGGAAATATTCCTCAGAGATTTTTCTCCATATTGACATGATAGCATCACACAGTTTCACCACATCCCAAAGGTGCTTTATTGGATTGAGCTCTGGTGGCTGTGGAGGCCATTTGAGTACAGTGAACTCATTGTCATGTTCAAGAAACCAGTCTGAGATGATTGGCGCTTTATGACATGGTGCGTTATCCTGCTGGAAGTAGCCATCAGAAGATGGAGACACTGTGGTCATAAAGGGATGGACATGGTCAGCAACAATACTCAGATAGGCTGTGGCGTTGACATGACTGTGGCTGTGGTGTTGACACGATGCTCAATTGGTACTAATGGACCCAAAGTGTGCCAAGAAAATCTCCCCCACACCATTACACCACCACCACCAGCCTGAACCGCTGATACAAGGCAGGATGATCCATGCTTTCATGTTGTTGAGGCCAAATTCTGACCCGACCATCCGAATGTGGCAGCAGAAATGGAGACTCATCAGACCAGGCAACGTTTCTCCAATCTTCTCTTGTCCAGTTTTGGTGAGCCTGTGTGAATTGTAGCCTCAGTTTCCTGTTCTTAGCTGACAGGAGTGGCACCCGGTGTGGTCTTCTGCTGCTGTAGCCCATCCGCCTCAAGGTTGGACGTGTTGTGTGTTCAGAGATGCTCTTCTGCAGACCTCGGTTGTAACGAGTGCTTATTTGAGTTACTGTTGCCTTTCTATCAGCTGGAAACCAGTCTGGCCATTCTCCTCTGACCTCTGGCATCAACAAGGCATTTGCCGCCCACAGAACTGCCGCTCACTGGATATTTCCTCTTTGTCGGACCATTCTCTGTAAACCCTAGAGATGGTTGTGCGTGAAAATCCCAGTAGATCAGCAGTTTCTGAAATACTCAGAGCAGCCCGTCTGGCACCAACAACCATGCCACGTTCAAAGTCACTTAAATCCCCTTTCTTCCCCATTCTGATGCTCGCTTTGAACTGCAGCAGATTGTCTTGACCATGTCTACATGCCTAAATGCATTGAGCTGCTGCCATGTGATTGGCTGATTAAAAATTTGCATTAACGAGCAGTTGGACAGGTGTACCTAATAAAGTGGCCAGTGAGTGTATGTGGATTTAGTATCACACAAAAAACATAACCATCCCACACACACACACACTCTATCTGTTTCTCTCAAAGACACACACACACAAACACACACACAAAGACTCTCTCACTCTCTCAAAGACACAAACACACACATATGTGGAGCAGAAAAGCACACACATGCCACACACACACACACAAATTAGGAATTTATTGAGGCAAAAGTCACAGTTAACAGCAATTAGTGAGAATTGCACCTTAAAATAAAGTGTGACCAATAACTTTTCATTAATTGTTCATTAATATAAATGAGAAATCATAAAAGCTGAGCAGATGGTGTGTGTAAGGAGTCATCCTCAGCGTCTCAGACAGCTTCACTGACCTCTTCAACACACTCTCAGAGAAAAGTGATGAAACGCATCTGTTTGTGGGTCTGTGATGTGCTGTCGGTGGAGTATCTGAAGCGTTCACACATTTATTTTGGAAGAAGATCTGCGAGTGTGTGTTTGATGCACAGTGCTGAGGGTTCAGCGAGAGTGTGTGTGCTAAATAAAGCTCAGTCTCCGCTATAGACGTCTTAAAGCAGATCCTCATCTCACCTGTCTGTGTGTGTAGACTCACAGCTGCAGTCCCATCAGGTGTGTGTGTGTGTGTGTGTGTGTGTGTGTGTGTGTGTGTGTGTGTGTGTGTGTGTGTGTGTGTGTGTGTGTGTGTGTGTGTGTGTGTGTGTGTGTAGACTCACAGCTGCTGTCCCATCAGGTGTGTGTGTGTGTGTGTGTGTGTTAAGCATGCAACGATAACTAGTTTGAAGCTTTTATCTTGTTTCTAGTCGCAAAAATCTAACAATTCTTAAATCAAGAAGCATTTTCTAGACAAGCTAAAAATATTGTGTTGTTTTCAGAAATGATGAAGTAAACGGGCACAATAATCTGACAATGGGGGAGCAAAAAAAATATTATGTGGAAAGCAATAACAAGATTAATGATCAAAAACTAGATAATTATGTAATTATTAGAGCAGTAATCATGATATTATCCAATGTTATCATATCATTAGAATCTTACGCCTAGTGTTTGTGTGTGTGTATGAGTGTGTGATCCAAACAATGCTCTGTTTGTGATTTACACCTGCTCTATGATCCAAACAAATGAACACAGGCTGCATTTAATCCTGAATTAATCCTGTCGGGGATCAGCAATATATGCACACACACACGCACACACACACACACATAAACTCAGAAAATGGAGCATATGTTCATTGTTTTTTAAATGCATAATAAGAGCTAGAATACACCTACAATTTAATTAATATAGATTGATGGACATTGTTAAGGGGTTTAAAGGGTTTGGGGAAACTTGTTGATGCTTTTATCAGCAGCAGGGTGGATTACTGTAACGGCCTCCTCACGGGTCTTCCCAAAAACACAGTCAGACAGTTGCAGCTCATCCAGAACGCTGCGGCCAGGATTCTGACCAGAAGCAGGAAATCAGAGCACATCACACCTGTCCTCAGGTCTCTACACTGGCTCCCAGTTACATTCAGAATAGATTTTAAAGTATTATTACTGCTCTATAAATCACTAAATAGCCAAGGAGCTCAATACATTACAGATATGCTCACTAAATACAAACCTAGAAGAACACTCAGAGCTTTAGGATCATATAAACTAGAAACTCCAAGAGTATGCAGTATGTAAGTTTGACACCCAGTGGTTGAACTAGGTATTACATTCCTGGATCAAAACAAAGCGGCAACCCCCGCTCTCCCTCGTTAAGCCAATACGGAAGTAACTGAAACTGCAATTCATGTAAATTCCGCTAGTCCTGCTCCATAATAGAGCACATTTCTATTGAGCCCACTGTTAGAATGGCCGACTTTACAGCAGAAAAACAGGTGTTTGCAGCCAGGTACAAAGAATGATTTTGGTTCATATAGCTAATATTACCCTTCGTGACAACTGTGAGGGGGTGAATTTTTTATATCTCATCCGTTTCCTTTATATTAGGTTATATTAAGTGTGCATAATTAAGGGCGTGGCCACTTGAGTGACAGCTAGGTCTCGCTGGTTGCCGTCACCTCAGCTGATTACGGCTGATTAGCCGCTGATCTCGGCATATTCATCATATTTTGATATTGTTTATGTGGCTTTACACAGTCAGCTGCTTTTTGGAATTATTTCCTACAATTATCAGATGATATAGCATGCTGTGTGGACTTAAATGTGCTCACAAACCATTCACGTGACCTCCATTTCCCAGCTGAGTGAATTTATATACTTCAGTGTTTCCTCTAGGATTTTTTCCAGCTGTGGCGGCAGGCTTTTTTTTTTACACAGATCTGCCAACTATTTCAAAGACAAATATTACACGCAGTGTTACAAGTCGAAAACACGACTAAATGTTTTAAATGAGAAGTTTGAGCCGTGGCGGGATGAATTTTGGCGTGGCGGCCCGCCACGGATGAATGAATGTAGCAGAACCCTTGTACTTATATACTTATACACCATCTCTATAAATGTATTTGTTTTATTTAAGATCATTTATAATGTTCTTTAGAGCTGTAATGCACTCATTGTTGCCAACTTAGCGATTTTGTAGCTATATTTAGCGACTTTTCAGACCCCCTTAGCGACCATTTTTTTAAAAAGCGACTAGCGACAAATCTGGCAACTTTTTTGTGTTTCTAGAGATTTTTATAGACTGTCATTTGTCCATACTGTACCGTCCCTACTCTTCTCTATGAGCTGCGGGTGATGCCGCCGGCCCCTCCCCCGCCTCAGAGCACTGACAGGCAGCCCAGTCCTCATACAGCAGTCTCTCCCACCTGCAGTCTGACAGCATATCACCTCTCTGTGTACCGACGGCAAATGATTTAGCACCGGCAGTTTGAAGGTATTTCCCTTGTACAGTCAAACCGATCTGCTTCTCCTTTATTTTAACAATATAATTTGACCGTTTATTCTTTTCTTGTTCACAATCAGAGATGTTTTAAGTGAGAGTTTCAGAACTTGTCTGAGTTTATTACGTCTGGGAGATTACTGCAAATTCACTACACATCTATAATGATATACTGTATTCAAACAGCAACAAATTTAGTTAAATTGACATGCTTACATAAAGCGTAGTGCAAATATAAGTAGCCCTTTATTGACCATAGGCTGTTAAACAAACAGAAATGGTAGAACGTGATGACGTCAGTAATATGCAAATTGACGTATGACGTAATCTAACAACTTTTAGCGACTTTTCTGGCAAAGCTTAGCGCCTTTTCATTGAAAATAGTTGGCAACAGTGAATGCACTGCAGAATCTGACAGATTGATGAGCTGTAGGCATCTGAACAGTTGTCATAAAGTGTTATGCTGGAGTTCATCAATAGCCCTGCATTTACTAACACAGACTATATCTGAAGTGTTTGGAAGTGATTCGCATTTTCCTCCTGTAGAAAAACGTCATAAGAACAATGTTTAGTGGCTCAGTGTGTTACAGCAGTGTTTTTAAAAGACTGAACACTTTATTGATATAGTGTACAACCAAGCACATGTGGTCAGAACACAAACGAGTCGGAGGTAATGAAGTATTCAGCGTTTCTCTATAGGAAAGCCAGTCTGAGCAAAATGCCAGCATGCGTTTGTAGCTCCGCTCAAGCTCCGCCTCTTTGCCCTTGTTTGGTATCCCGCGATTGGTGTGATGACGCGCGAACAAAATGGCAACGCTTGGCCACGCCTACTGGTAGCTTCTTTTACGTTCTTGAGAAAACTATGGGTGACATCACGGATACTACATCCATATCTTTTACAGTCTATGATCAAAACACATGCAAGTGCAGGTTGCCAGATTGAGGACCAACAAGAGTGTGCCTGACTACCGAGACTAAAGTCTGATTTAAGTCGTGTTCTAAATAAAAGCAAAGGCAAATGATAGAAAGAATATTCTCCATATTCAAGGAGTTTTTGTCCTAATCAACACCTGAAATTGATATATTAGAAACAGCTTCTATTTCAGCTGATTAACAGAAAACTGACAATGATCAGCTCAGGTACAGCTCATGTGCTTTATTCAGTGTTCAATGCTAATAATGTGAGTCTGAATGTCATTTTACATCACATTTATTGCCATATACTGAAAGCAGCAGCAGATAGTTCAGCTCAGATCTGGAGAATAAAGTAAACCGTCTGACACTGAACTCTAGAACTGAGACTCAGTGCAAACCAACACATATCAGTGATTCAGCATCTACATTTAATCATGTTAAAGAGGTTTAACATGTATTCATTAGATTATAAACCTTACCATTGTGCTGGAGTGCAGTGAGTGCACTATTCTGCTCTTCTGAATGGCTGGATTTACATTTCTGTCGTGTTTCGTCTGGTGCAAACAGCTCATCACTGCTTATCTCGTCACATAGCGTGTTGTTATAATTAATAACAATCAGTATATTTACAATGATCAATTTTTAATCATCTAGATGTGTTTGTTTGTGTGCGTCTCTCTCTCTGTCTGTCTGTAGTGGTGTGTGTGCCTCGGGCTGCAGACGCTCTGCTGGATTTCTCTCTCAGTATCTGCTCTCTTCATCTTTACGAGGTGTTCAGAGAGTTTCATCAAACCCTGACGCAAACCTTCCTCTGATGCTGCTCCGTTTCATCTCAGATACACAGAAAAACAGATTTACTGAAATATGCTGCGCTGAGTTTCTGCATGTTTGGTCTGAAACTCACAGCTTGATCTGTCAAATCTTGCACTTCACACAGTTTCAGCGTTAAAGAATCCGCTCTGACATCTCCTTGGATCTCTACATGCATACTATACAGCAGACGCAGGATGGAAAGTGTATAATGTAATAAGAAATAATATAATGTATAAGAAATAATAGGGAAATAAGTGTGTAAAATAACAGAAAATGTGCTGGAGGTTTATTACAAGGTTTCTGTAGCGTACTATACAACACCAACCCAGACAATTTAGCACTACAAAACTATTACAGATGACAAGAAAAGTCACTTTTTTGAACTTTTCAAGGTTAAAAGTCATCGGAATAAAAGGTTGACATCCCATAATGCAATTCAAAGGCAGAAATAAATGAGGAAAAATAAAAACATGACAGGAAAACTGTTAATTTAGGGATAATTTTACAGTGTGTTTTGTCTGTGTTAACAAAGGTATAAGGGGCAGCACGGTGACGTAGTGGGTAGCACGTTCGCCTCACAGCAAGAAGGTCGTTTGGGTCAAGTGGCATTTCTGTGTGGAGTTTGCATGTTCTCCCCGTGTTGGCGTGGGTTTCCTCCGTGTAAAATCAAAGATATGTGTGTGTATCAAATATATGTGTAGATATCAAAGATAAAAGTGTATTTATGTACAGAAATGTAACAATCAAACATAAAATAACATGGTCATCATTGATTAAATTACTTAAAATAGTCAAATTAAATATCTTTTCATCTTTAATAAATAATCTGATCCTGCGATGTGACTATTGCAGATACACACATATATCGAGGCTCAAACTGAAAAAGCCCTAGTGTGGACAGTACGTTGAGGCGTCTAAAACTACAGGGCTTGATTCTGATTGGCTGATGATGTGCGAGACACTAAACTGATCAACAACACACAGCTCCAGAAAAACAGCACACACATCATCTGCTACCCTGGAGAACACACACTTCACACACACACACACACACACACACACATGCAGACACACACACACACACACACAATATACAACATATATTCCGATTATTCACTGATAAACAAACTGACAGGATGATGATGATGATGATGATGTCACTCTGACAATAGAACAACAAATGATACATTGTTTCATAAGTGTTCTAAATATGGCAACAGTCATTCCAGAGAATGCTGGATTCTGATTGGCTGATGAGCATTCTAATGTGTAGATAACCACACAGCTAAAGTAGTTCCGGCAGGTTTTGAGTGCATTACAGCTGCACATCACTCTGCTGAATTATTAGAGTTACTTCACAGCTACAACAGTGAAAACTGATCAACAACAAACAGCTCCAGAAGAACAGCACACACATCATCTGCTCCCCGGAGAACACACACATCAATCATATATGAATATGAAACATAAACATGGTAAAAAAAATGTAATAGAGATAATACATTTAAAAATAATAATAAAAATGAAATAATATAAAATAAAAAAGTAAAAATGGGCGTCACGGTGGCACAGTGGGTAGCACGATTGCCTCACAGCAAGAAGGTCGCTGGTTTGAGCTTCGGCTGGGTCAGTTGGTGTTTCTGTGTGGAGTTTGCATGTTCTCCCTGTGTTGGCGTGGGTTTCCTCCAGGTGCTCTGGTTTCCCCCACAAGACATGTGGTGTAGGTGAATTCGGTAAGCTAAGTTGTCCGTAGTGTATGTGTGTGAATGAGTGTGTGTGGATGTTTCCCAGTGAGTGGCTGCAGCTGGAAGGGCATCCGCTGCGTAAAACATATGCTGGATAAGTTGGCGGTTCATTCCGCTGTGGCGACCCCTGATTAATAAAGGGACTAAGCTGAAAACAAAATGAATGATTTGCTAATCGTCTTAGTTAATGGTTTGTTTATAGCACGCTTTGTAGAATCAAATAAAGTGTGATCTAGATTCTGATTCACTGTCCAGCATCTCAGTTGATGTTTGAGGTGTAGGTGTTCTGTTTCTCCATCAGAACTGATCTGAGGTCAGTTTCAGTGTTAAACGATGTGCTGTGACGTCTCCTTGGGTCTCTGCTGACTGCTAAATGCAGCGCTAATGCAGTTATGCAGCAGACGCAGGAATGGAAAGTGGAGCAGGAGCACTCATGTGTCTTAATGTGCAGCCGCTTGTGTTCCTGACGGCCGTAAGTCGAGCAGAACAAACACACCAGGAAGAAGAGACTCAACTGCAGAGCTGCACTGTCAAACGCCGCTATCATTTCAATGGTAAAAAAACTACAAAAATGCTACAGTAGATATCTGTAACCTGGTTAACAGTAAATTTCCTTCACTCCAAAAATGGGTGCTCCGGTTTCCCCCACAGTCCAAACACAAGCGCTATAGGGGAATTGATCAACTAAATTGGCCGTAGTGTATGTGTGTGTGTGTGTGTGAATGAGTGTGTATGGGTGTTTCCCAATACTGTGATGCAGTTGGAAGGGCATCCGCTGCTTAAAACAAATGCTGGAATAGTCGGCGGTTCATTCCGCTGTGGAGACCCCTGATGAATAAAGGGACTAAGACGAAGGAAAATGAATGAATGAATGAATTCCTTCATGTTGTCCCAACACAAAGCCAGCATTTTTTACAGTGTTCCCTTAGCATGTTACAATGAAAAAAGTAAAAGTCTTTCACTCAAAGTGCATGTATATATTCACTGTTTATATATATTTATTTAATATTTTTATATACGCTGTAAAAAAATGTAATCACTGTAAAAAACACATACAATCGATTTGTGTTGGGGAAACATTAAGGAAATAAGTAAACTCGTTAATTGTCACAAATGTAAGCTGATTGAACATAAAGCAATTACAGTCATCTTTGCCATGATGACAGCAGTGGCGCCCCCAGAACATTTTCTTAGGGGTGGCCAGAAGAGGCCGCAGCAAATCTTGGGGTGGCACACAAAAAAAATGTATGAATTCAGTGTAATGTTATATTTGTGTTTCTGGTAATTGAAATAATGTGGTTTTAATTCGTTTAATTAATTACTCTTAAAATATTGCAATTTATTCCTTGAAATTATTCAGCAAGTACATGTGCAAATCAAATAAAAGTTTAGTTTAAAAACACTTTTCATATATATATAACTTTTTAGTTCTTTTTTACATGCTTTTATTGCACAGAATATGGTATATGCCAAGTCTAAAATTCATGAAGATTCATGAATTAATTAATAAAACAAACAAATGAACAAACTGAACAAAAGGCATTACTACACACACATTCACTATACAGACCCTAATAATATCCTTTATCCATATTCCTTTTTGAGCCACAATATTATTAATGCAGCTTCTTCTATTGATGTACCTTAAGGTAAATATTATATTGCCATTGCTGTCTATTGAAGGTGTGTGTGTGCTGTCAACGACGATCGGGGAGGGCAGTGGTGGTTCTAGTTTAAATGACACCATGGGCGAACCATCCTATACACAACATACTGTAATGAAGTCTTACCTCCCTGACTCTTTATCCCTCTTTTCTGCTTTAAAGCCATGCTTAGTGAAAGTTACTACATCATCATATTATATAAACTTTAGTTTAGTCGACTTGCAAAACTCGATGCGTGCCGACACCTCTGCACAAAAGGCTGTTACTCCTGTTTTACGGCGCATGAGCGGCGCGTATTTTATCGGAATGCATGCAAACAACCGGGATTCTCACAGGAGTGCATGAGGCGCACGGGAATGGTTTTCTGCGCACATGCGTCAGTTTGCTTTCACCAGCGTTGAACCAGCGCTGAGGGGGAGAGCAGTGAATCAGCTACGTCAGTGGCACCAACAATAATTTAGTGGCTGCATTTTATTTATTGAAATATTGGGAATTTACATAAGTACATTTAAATTAATAATGTCAACAGCAAAATCATATTGGGGTGGCCACAGGGGTGGCCAGAGTTTACCCAGGGGTGGCCGTGGATGACAGCCATTGCATCCCACACATAGACTTTACTTGAGCGGGCCGCCCAGGTATATTTAGTGACACATTTTTTTTTTACTATTATTATCATCCTTCTACACTTTTTTGTATCCGCTTAATATAACCAAACATCCGTGATCTAATAAGCAGTGAGAAAATCTCCTCTTGTTTACTAGTTTTGTTCTGTGCCCGCGAGACCTGTCAACAATCATGCAGACGTCTCATATGATCTTCAGACCCCCAAAGATGCGCATTTTTGGGACTTAAAAAATTCGTCCGGCCCAGGTTACTAAATCTCCTAAAATGTCCGGGGTTCAACTTTTGCTTTCGCTTTCTAAAGCATGTGTGCGTTTTTGCATTACTCTTTTATTGGAGACTACTTTCGCCTGGTTTCACAGCTGACAATAGATTCATTAATCTAAACGACTAAGAAAAACTTTACAATACACTCAGAGAGGACGAAATGACTGATCTAAACTGGGTGCAATATATATGTACACCATTAGTAATGGTTAGGGCCAGACAAAACCTGCGGACATTTTTTGCTATTTCTGCCGAGAATTTTGGTAAAAATCTGTGGATTTCTGCAGAATTATTTTGGGAGTATCATAACTAAAATATGTGAAATAAAAAATAATACCTTTTAAACTTTTATTTAATGTTTAAAATGCTAATCCAATTGCATTCGCTTTATTTGGTAAACAAAGCAAGTCTCTCATATAATATATCTACTAAAAGACAGAGAATATTACTGTACAAACTGCATTGTGTCACGGTTGGGGATCTGTCTGTTCCCCTTCGGAAGGGGAACTTCAATGCTATGTGGAAACTTCCACTATGGGGATTTCGTTCAGAAAGCCAATCATCTGAAAGAGTATGTAAACGGGCCAATGAAATGCCAATGAGTTGGCAGCTTCAGCTTGCGCACCTGATGCTCATTGCAATTAATCTTGCTATATGAGCACAGAGCTAGCAAGCCAAAGCATCCTTTTCGCTTCAGACGACTTCACAGCCTTCTGAGAGAGTCGATGAGGGTTCCTCCAGCCGATTTCCTGATAAATCTGCGAGAGAGAGTGAACGAGAGCGGTCTCCCGGTCCAGAGTGTGGTACACGCGGTGGCAGACGGTCGAGCTGGGTTTCTCCCTTGCCTGGCGTCCTTTGGGTCCGGTCCTCCCCGAGCGGTTTGTATTGCACTACACCTACTAAAAGAGCAATACGGTCGTGCAGCGCGTCTTTTTCAAGATGTCGCTCCGACCCTGCGTTTCTGGATGCGGTGGTTTCCTGTCCCCGGATGATGGGCACGAGCACTGCGTGGCATGTCTGGGGGTCCGGCATGTTAATGCGGTGCTCGCGGGCAGCCCATGCCGTCACTGCGATGGTATGACTGTTGCGCAGTTAAGATCGCGGTTAGCTCTTGCAAAAGGGCTAACCACCCCAGCTGTCCCCTGCACTGCAGTGGGCACTCGGGCAGGTCTGAGGGTTCCAGTGGGAGATTATCCGCCGCCCCCGGGCTCGCGGACCTCCCGCTCCTCCAAGCGCTCCATCCAAGCTTCGAGCGGAGGAAGCGATCCGTCTAACCAGATGGTAGCCCTCTCGCTCGATGACACCGGGGACCAGACGTCCACTGCTGCATCGGAGGGTGGGCTGTCAATGTCCGATGAAGATCCAGACCCGCTCCCTCCCTCCGGGCAGGGGAGCGCTGTCAAAGATCTTGAGTCGGATATGATGGCCGTGCTTTCCCGGGCTGCTTCGGCCGTGGGGTTGGAGATGGTTTATCCCCCAGCTCCGCGGCCGGACCGACTAGATGGGTGCTACGTTGAGGATAAGAAGGCCAGTCCTTCGAAACCTCTCGTCCCCTTCTTCCCGGAGGTGCACAGTAGGCTCACGCAGTCTTGGAGGGCACCTTTTTCTGCCCGATCTGCGTGCGTCTCCGCCCTCACCACTCTCGATGGTGGAGCAGCCAAGGGTTATGAGACAATCCCGAAGGTCGAGCGCGCTATCGCGGTCAATCTTTGTCCGCGTGGCGTCTCCTCCTGGAGGGGTCTGCCTTGTCTCCCGTCCAAAGCCTGTAGGTTATCTGCCTCCCTCGGAGCCAGAGCCTACAAAGCTGCGGGCCAGGCTGCCTCCGCCTTGCACGCTATGGCCACCTACCAGCGCTACCAAGCGCAGGCGCTGGCCCAGCTGCACGAGGGTGGTTCCGACCCAGGCTTGTTGCACGAGCTCCGCACCGCAACCGACTATGCTCTTCGGACCACTAAGTCCGCTGCGTGTGCGCTGGGAAGGTCGATGGCCACATTAGTGGTCCAGGAGCGCCACCTCTGGCTAAACCTGGCAGATATGCGCGAGGTCGACAAAGTTCGCTTTCTTGACTCCCCCATATCCCAGGCTGGCCTGTTCGGCGACACCGTCGGTGAATTCACCCAGGAATTCAAGGCGGTGAAAGAGCAGTCTGATGCGATGGGTAATGTCATCTATCGGCGGGATCGTAACACCGCTCCGCCCGCCGAGCCATCCACATCTGCTGCTCCTCGCCGAGGGCGACCGCCTGCGAGAGCTGCCCCGCCCCCGCCTGCGCCTCCGGCGAAGCGGCCGCGTCGAGCACCTCGTAAGCCAGCCGCCCCCCCTGCCCAGGGCGCCGCTAAGTCCGGTAAACGGACCGCGAAGCGTCCCTGAGACAGGCCATCCGGAGAAGAGGGAATGTGCTTTTTCCCCGGTGGAGGGCCGGGCTCCATTTCCAACGGCACTTTTCAGTGCCACGAAAATCTCAATGAAAGAGCACTTTTCCAATTCTCCGGATGTGACAGCCCGAACTCTGCCAGTCCGGGACGCTATGCCTTCTGGCTCGCAGGTTCGGTGCATTTCGCCAATGGCTCACAGGACCTGGGAGGACGGTCTCCTTTCTCCCACTCCTCAAGCCCCCTCTCCGGAGTTCGGGAGCGAGGTGAGTGTGACTCTCTTATCTCTAGCTCATCCGCGGGACCCCAGCGCTTCCCGGATCAGCCCTCCCACTCCGCGCTGCCCCACTGCAGGTACGTCATCGATTGTAGCGATGAGTCCATTAGCGAGGGCTCTGCCTGCCTGGTTAGCGCGGGCCAGCCCCTCGCGGTGGCTCATACGCACAATCAGACTCGGCTACACAATTCAGTTTGCGAAACGGCCCCCGAAGTTCACGGGCGTGTACTTTACCAGGGTCAGCCCCAGGTCCGCCCCTGTCTTGCGAGAGGAGATTGCTGTCCTCCTGGCGAAGGATGCAATCGAGCCGGTCCCTCCAGCCGAGATGAGGAGCGGGTTTTACAGCCCGTACTTCATCGTACCCAAAAAGAGCGGTGGGTTACGGCCAATCCTAGATCTGCGCGTTTTGAACCGCTGTCTGCACAGGCTCCCGTTCAGAATGCTCACGCAGAAGCGCATCCTCCGGTGCGTTCGTCCTCAGGATTGGTTTGCAGCGATAGACCTGAAGGACGCATACTTTCATGTCTCCATCCTTCCCCGCCACCGTCAGTTTCTGAGGTTTGCGTTCGAAGGCCGAGCTTGGCAGTACAAAGTCCTCCCCTTCGGGCTCTCTCTGTCTCCGCGGGTCTTCACCAAGCTCGCGGAGGGTGCCCTAGCGCCCCTTCGGCTCGCGGGCATCCGCATACTCAACTATCTCGACGACTGGCTGATTTTGGCTCACTCTCAGGAACAGTTGACTGTGCACAGAGACAAGGTGCTCCAGCACCTCCATCTGTTGGGGTTTCAGGTCAACCGAGAAAAGAGCAAACTCGCCCCCGCGCAGAGGATCTCTTTTCTCGGGTTGGAGCTGGACTCGGTCACCATGACAGCGCGCCTCTCCGGAGAGCGCGCTCAGCTAATGCTGAACTGTCTGAGAGAGTTCGACAGAAAAAAAGTGGTCCCACTGAAATTCTTTCAGAGGCTCCTGGGGCATATGGCATCCGCGGCCGCTGTCACGCCGCTCGGGTTACTCCATATGAGACCACTACAGCACTGGCTTCACGATCGAGTCCCCAGACGCGCATGGCACGCGGGCACACACCGGGTCTCTGTTACTGCGCTGTGTCGCCGCGCCCTCATCCCCTGGAACGACCCCTCGTTCCTACAGGCCGGAGTGCCTCTAGGACAGGCGTCCAGTCATGTTGTTGTCTCAACAGATGCTTCCAGCACGGGCTGGGGGGCCGTGTGTTGCGGGCATGCAGCCGCGGGCCTGTGGAAGGATACCCAGCTGCATTGGCATATCAATCGCCTAGAGCTGTTGGCAGTGTTCCTCGCTCTCCGCCGTTTTTTACCGGTGCTGGAGCGACAACACGTGCTGGTCAGGACGGACAGCATGACGACGGTGGCATATATCAACCGTATGGGGGGTATCCGCTCTCGCCGTATGTCTCAGCTCGCCCGCCGTCTGCTCCTCTGGAGTCATACGCGGCTGAAATCGCTGCGCGCCATTCACATTCCAGGCGAGCGCAACCGTGCAGCCGACGCGCTCTCACGGCAGCTCTTACGTCCAGGAGAATGGAGACTCCACCCCGAGTCGATTCAGCTGATATGGGCGCGATTCGGGGAAGCCCAGGTCGATCTGTTTGCTTCCCCCGAGAACGCTCATTGCCAGTGGTTTTTTTCCCTGACCGAGGGCTCACTCGGCACGGATGCACTGGCTCACAGCTGGCCTCGGGGCATGCGCAAATATGCGTTTCCCCCAGTGAGCCTGCTCGCGCAGCTCTTGTGCAAGGTCAGGGAGGACGAGGAACAGGTCTTGCTAGTTGCGCCTCTTTGGCCCAACCGGACTTGGATGTCAGAACTCTCACTCCTCGCGACGGCCCCCCCCTGGCAGATCCCTTTGAGAGAGGACCTACTCTCTCAGGGACAGGGCACCATCAGGCACCCTCGCCCGGATCTTTGGAACCTCCACGTGTGGTCCCTAGACGCGAGGAAGACTTAGGTAACCTACCTATGGCGGTGGTTGATACCATCACTCAGGCGAGAGCCCCCTCAACGAGGCGCGCGTACGCCCTGAAGTGGAGTCTATTCACTGAATGGTGCGTCTCTCGCAGAGAAGACCCCCGAACTTGCCAGATCAGCGTTGTGCTTTCTTTTCTCCAAGAGAAGCTGGAGAGCAGGCTGTCGCCCTCCACACTCAAGGTTTACGTGGCTGCCATCTCCGCTCGCCATGACGCGGTGGCTGGCAGCACCGTGGGAAGGCATAACCTCGTCATCCGGTTCCTCAGAGGCGCTAGGCGAATTAATCCACCCCGCCCCCCTCTCATGCCCTCTTGGGATCTCGCCCTCGTTCTCACGAGCTTGCGCACAGATCCATTCGAACCACTCGACTCAGTATCTCTAAGATTTCTGTCCCTGAAGACAGCTCTGCTGGTCGCGTTGGCTTCTATCAAGAGGGTTGGGGACCTGGAGGCATTTTCGGTCAGTGACTCGTGCCTAGAATTCGGGCCGGCTAACTCTCACGTTGTCCTGAGACCCCGGCCTGGATATGTGCCCAAGGTTCCTACCACACCATTTAAAGACCAGGTAGTGAGCCTGCAAGCGCTGCCCCCGGAGGAGGCAGACCCAGCCCTTTCATTACTTTGTCCAGTTCGCGCTTTGCGAATCTATCTGGACCGCACTCAGAGCGTCAGATCATCTGAGCAGCTCTTCGTCTGTTACGGTGGTCGGCAGAAGGGAAGTGCCGTATCTAAACAGAGGTTGGCCCACTGGATAGTGGATGCCATCTCCCTCGCTTACCAGAGCCAGGGCGAGCCGTGTCCCCCAGGGGTTCGAGCACACTCCACTCGGAGCATAGCATCCTCTTGGGCGCGTGCACGCGGCGCCTCTCTAACAGACATCTGCAGAGCTGCGGGCTGGGCGACACCTAACACATTTGCAAGATTTTACAATCTGCGAGTGGAGCCGGTCTCCTCAAGGGTATTAGGTAACCCTTGGTGATTGAGGAAACAACTCGGTGAAGGTGTTTAAATACGCTTGCTGCGCCATTCTTTCTAACACGGAGATACGTGCGCTTATTCACTCTGTCAGTAAGTTCCCCGCTGGCGAACCCTGCAGAGATTCCTCCGCGGCCCCCAGCATCTGGCTCAACGGAGGAGTCAGACGCTGGCCCATTATGTTGTAGGTCTGCCCGCTGGTCAGCCCGCGTTCTGGGTATAGGTGCCTGCTATGCGCGATCCCCACTAGGCGATCCCATACGCTTATATTGCCACGGTGCAGTCCCCCCTCACAGGCGGACCCGTGTCTTCCCTAACCGCTAACCATCTTATTTTCATATGCTTACTCCCCCTTCTCAGGGTTAGTTCATGTGCTAATTGCCCCAGTCTCCCCACTTGGGTAGCAGGTGGCCTCCGCAGCGTCCTCCCTATCGGGACTGCACGCTTTCCCAACGTTCTGTCGTATTACATTCCTAGAAATTATTCTAGACGCATTTGCGGCTCCCGAAAAATATATCTAAATCCATAAATCTTCTGTTGAAGTGGGATAAGTAAGGGCCAGGGAACACGTTGGAAGACCGCGCCTCTGGTGATGCAGGTGCGCTCACGCTCTTTTGCCTGGCAAACCTCTCATCGGGGGCGAAGGTAAGGTTCAATCATTATGGCGTTTTCCAAACATTTCCCCATAGTGGAAGTTTCCACATAGCATTGAAGTTCCCCTTCCGAAGGGGAACGCTCTGGTTACTAAAGTAACCCTCGTTCCCCGAGGGGGGGAACGGAAATGCTATGTCCCTTCGCCATAATGATTGCCCCTTGGCTGTTGAGACGAAGTCGCTTCAGCTACAAAAAGGATGCTTTGGCTTGCTAGCTCTGTGCTCATATAGCAAGATTAATTGCAACGAGCATCAGGTGCGCAAGCTGAAGCTGCCAACTCATTGGCATTTCATTGGCCCGTTTACATACTCTTTCAGATGATTGGCTTTCTGAACGAAATCCCCATAGTGGAAGTTTCCACATAGCATTTCCGTTCCCCCCCTCGGGGAACGAGGGTTACTTTAGTAACCAGAGCGTTCTCTTGTATGTGTGTGTGTGGGTGTGGGAGTGTTTGTTTGAGTGCACTTTCACCGTGTGGCTGTGTGTGTTTACATGTCGTCAGCTGAGCGGTCACGTGCCTTGCTGTTGCTCAGCATCGCTCAGCTGTTAATCAATGAACCACAGGTGCAGCGCGTTACCGTGTTCAGTGTTTGTCTCTTGTGTTGTCAGTTCGTTGTGCTTCACGTCCGTGTCTGTTCCTGTTAGGCTTCTTCCGCTGAATCCGCTGGTGGTGAGTCATCATAGAGTTTGTTGCTTTTGGACTTGTTAAGCACGGCTTGGTTTCACTGATGTTGTTACCGCTGTTTGCACTGATGACACCCACAACAGATTCACTTTGTTTTGCTGCAATGAAGAACTATTACCGCTGTTTAGCGTTGTTGATTTCCTTGAGAGATGCATCATTGCTCTACCCTAACCCTCGATATCTGGTGAGATCTATACCAGCTGTTATTTCCTGTTATCCCTGTTAATAAATCATCTTGCATTTGGGTCTCCTGCGTATTTGAGACACATTGTACATAAATCAGATGAACATTTTCATATTAGTCAATAATATTACTGTAATTAATTTAAAAACTGAAATATAAATTTACACACATTTACTCAAGTAAATAAACAGAATTAATGATGGGCCGAATTCTGCGTGCACAGAATCCGTGTGGGCCTAGTAATGGTTAATCAACGCCTTATTCTAAAAAATCTACTAGTTTAATTTTGCAATTCTGATAATTTTTAGAGATATTGTCTGTTTTTATTAACTTTTCTGTCATTTATTTCTTATTTGCTGATTATTTTATTAATTTGATGATGTTAATTTATCGTCACCTTGGAATTATAAGGTTCTATCATCGTTATGAATGATTTTGAGATATTGAGCTTCAAAGTTTTGGCATTCCATATAGCAAACAGTGTGTGTGTAACATTTGTCTTTTAAATAATGTAAACAACTTATAAAAAAAACATCCCATAAAGTAAATAAGTTGTCATTTAATAAGAATATGTCAACAATTCAATTTTTACAAAATGTCAGAAAGAACCTTATTGTCATGATCACCAGCGATCTACAACCAGAGATCGCTGGTAAATACACTCACATTCACATGAACTACAAATCCGCCTTGTTATGGACTACAACACCCAGTCATGCAACACACACACACACACAACTGTTTCCAGATCCTGACTGATTACACTCTCACAGCTGAAGCTGTTCAAGGACTGATTCATGGACTATAAGTACTGCTCAAACACACACTGTTGCTGAGTCTTGTTTTCTGTTAAGTGACATTACAACGCGTTTCCTTTGTCTTGCTCTGCCGTGTTTTGATCCTCGCCTTGTTCATCTGTTCAGCCCTGTCTGCGGCCTGCCTTCTGACCGCTCACCTGTTACTTTGACTACGACTCTGGATTGCCCTTGTACATCTGTTTGCTCCTGTATTGATCATTGCTTGCCTGACCATCCTGCGTTTGGATCCTCCCCTCTGTTGTCAGTGTCACATCACTGTTACACTTATAATTCTAAGGTGACGATATTACATACACTATTTTATATACATATCTAAAATGCTCTGGCATTCAAGTTTGCTCTGAACTTGAAAGAGAGAAGCAGATTTGACCTGTCAGTGGGCTCCTGAATAGCATAAAAGTATTTATTTTTTATTTCAGTCCTTTTTTAATTAATATTACTTAAGGGGACTAATAATATTGACCTTAAAATGGCTTTGAAACTATTAAAAACTGCTTTTATTCTAGCCAAAATAAAACAAATAAGACCTTCTCTAGAAGAAAAAATATTATAGGAAATACTGTGAAAAACTCCTGAATCTGTTCAACATCATTTGGGAAATATTTGAAAAAGAGTAAATAATTCTGACTTCAGCTGTATGCCATTGATTCCGTGACTCTATAAAATCTCTGTACTTGCTCTCTTGAAGGTTAATTGGGTTTGCAGAGAGCACGGCTGATCCCAGTTCAGTATTATATTCTCACCGACACACAATATCAGCAGGAGATTAATGTCAAATCCACCTACATCAGCTGCTAAGGAAACAAATTAACGCTTCACCAATCGTCACTAAACACAAGCATACAAGGAATATAATGAAAGTATGTCATGCGCATATTTAGGTGAGGCTGGTTTACAGTAATTAGTGTCATTAGCAAACACACACAGATGGTTGTCTGCAAGACGTGCTAAGCTAATGACTCACAGGCTAATTAAGGGTCAAGCAGAGCTGTAAATAATGCGGTTTATTTACTGTGAGACGCTTTAATATCAGCCTGCAGGGATCTCACTAATGCTGGAGACATGAACTGAACGATGTGATTTTTTACACTATATTAACTATAATATGCATTAAATAATGATCAAAGACAGCATTAAAAACACTTTATTCAACATTTATTTCATTTTATTTATTATTTTTATTATTATTAACATTTATTTTATTGTATTACTTATTTTAAAAATAGTTTTTAATATATTTTATTATATATTTTTGCATTATTTATTTATTATTTTATATAACAACTGTTTACTGTGTTAAACATGGAGGAAAATTTTAAATAAATAATATAATAATAATATATAATAATAATAATATAATAATAATATAAATCAAATTTGAAGAAATATAATTATACATTCATAAAATATCATAACGGTTTGCTTGTTTGATTAAATACATTATTTTTGACCAATTTAATGTTGTTTTGCTTATTGCAAATTTAGAAACTTTTCGATTGCATTTATCATGTGATTTTGTCTACTTGCTAAATAAATGCATATATATATATATACTGTCACAATTATCAGCAATCCAGGCTTATAGATTGCTGGGCATCATTCACTACAATCCAGTCACCATATGGACTACAAATCCTGTCATGCACCACACACACACACTTGTTCCGGTTTTCTGCTGATGACACACACACAGACACACAGCTGAAGCTCATCATTCATTCATTACCTGGACTATCTTTGCTGAGTCTTGTTTTCCTGTTCAACTGTAACTTTACGAAGCATTACTCCATTGTCTTGCATTTTCGTCTTGTTTATTGTTTTTATGTTGTTTGCCGCCTGTACCGATCTCGTCGTCTGTGACCCTGACGATTACCTGAATGCTTCTGTTTGTTCCTGTTTGACCATTGCCTGCCTGACTAAGCTTTCAATAAACTGCATGTGGATCCTCAACTCCACTGTCCAGCGTCCTTTAGTTACATGTCGATTTCAATTTTATTTATGCATTCATTTTGTTTTAGGCTTAGTCCCTTTATTAATCCAGGGTCGCCACAGCGGAATGAACCGCCAACTTATCCAGCACATGTTTTACGCAGCGGATGCCCTTCCAGCTGCAACCCATCTCTGGGAAACATCCATACACACTCATTCACTCTCATACACTACGGATAATTTAGCCTACCCAATTCCCCTATAGCGCATGTGTTTGGACTGAGGGGGAAACAGGAGCACCCTGAGGAAACCCACATGAAAGCAGGGAGAACATGCAAACTCTACACAGAAACACCAACTGACCCAGCCGAGGCTCGAACCAGAGACCTTCTTGCTGTGAGGCGACAGCACTACCTACTGCACCACTGTGTCACCCCAATTTTATTTATATAGAACTATTAAATTACATATGCATAAACATTTAATGTCAATGTCAATGTCAATGTCAGTTTTATTTATATAGCACTATTAAACACAACCAAAGGTTGACCAATGTGCTGAACAATACAAATCACAAAGAGAAAGGTATAAAAGTATAGCTAAAACAAACAATTCCCACTGATAATTATTATAGCTAAAACAAACAATTCTTACTGATTAAATGCCAAATCAAAAGGTAAGTTTTCAACCTAGATTTAAAAACAGACAGAGAAGATGTAGACCTAATACAGAGGGGCAGAGCATTCCACAAGGTAGGACCAGCTACTGCGAAAGCACGGTCACCCCTGCATTTCAGCCTCGACTTTGGGATGCATAAAAGTCTCTGGTCAGATGACCGAAGAGACCGACCAGGCTGATGTTCTGTCAACAGGTCTGACAGGTAGGAAGGAGCTAGCCCGTTTAGGGATTTAAAAACCAAAAGGAGAATCTTAAAAGTGACACGATAGTGCACAGGCAACCAGTGCAAAGAGCGTAAGACTGGTGTGATGTGGTCATATTTTTTGGTACCGGTTAAAAGCCTTGCAGCAGCATTTTGAACTAACTGTAGGCGAGATAGAGTTGTCTGACTGATCCCAAAATATAGTGAGTTACAGTAGTCCAATCTAGAAGTAATAAAAGCATGAATTATTTTTGCTAAATTTTTTCTAGATAAAATGGGTTTGACTGTTTTTAAGAGTCGAAGCTGAAAAAAGCAGGATTTGACCACTGCGTTAATCTGTTTATCAAATCTCAAGCCATCATCAAAGATAACACCCAGATTTTTTACCCAAGGCTTTACAGAAAGCCTTGATTTCTCAAGGTTTACTGGTGGTGTCTTAGAAGAATTTGACGCACCGAACAAAATCATTTCAGTCTTACTCTCATTAAAATCTAGAAAGTTCAAAGACAACCAAGCTTTCACCTCTGACAGGCAAGACATAAGAGTCTCCAACCCACCTGAACTCTGTTTTAAGGGCAGATAAATTTGAGTGTCATCTGCATAACAGTGGAAAGACAGACCATGTTTTCTAAAAATAGAACCCAGAGGAAGCATGTATAAGGAAAAAAGAATAGGGGCTAAAATAGAACCCTGGGGAACACCACATGACAAAAGGCTGCCTCAGATGAATGTTCACCAATGGTAACTCTAAAACTACGATTGGAAAGATAAGATTTAAACCACTCCAGGGCACTTTCTTTTATCCCTACACAATGCTCCAAGCGGGCCAGCAAAATGTCATGGTCTACTGTGTCAAACGCAGCACTCAGATCTAGGAGCACAAGCACAGCACAATCTCCAGAATCACCAGTTAATAAAATATCATTTAAAACTTTCACAAGTGCGGTCTCAGTTGAATGATATTTTCTAAAACCTGACTGAAAAACCTCAAAGATTTTATGATCATCTAGAAATCTTTGCAGTTGCTGCAAAACTACTTTTTCTAAAATCTTTGTAATAAAAGACAGATTTGAAATGGGCCTATAATTTGCTAAAACAGATGGATCTAAGTTTGGTTGCTTCAGCAAAGGATTTACAGTGGCATGTTTTAAAATATCAGGTATGTTACCAGTTTTAAAACATTGATTTACCATGGCCGTAATATAGGGACCTACTGTGTCAAAGACTTGCTTTAAAAAGTATGGTGGAAGAGCATCAGTGGAAGAACCAGACAGCTTTAACTGACACACTATTTCTTTAAGCTGTATAAAAGTAGTTGGTTCAAACTGGCTAAAAACAGCAGAGCAAACTGAGGCAACAAAAGGATCAAAGTCAGATGGAGAAATCCCCAATCGAATATTACTGATCTTATTAATAAAAAATCTGAGAAAATCATCACACCTCGTTTTTGACCCATCTGGGAGCACACCAACAGATGGATTCACAACAGCATTAAAAATGGTAAAAAGAGTTTTTGGTCTATGGTAGTTCTTGTCAATAATTGCCGCAAAGTACCTTGATTTTGCTAATCTCATTTCCTTTTGAAATTTGAACAATGACTCTTTTAATATTTCAAAAGAAATTTGAAGCTTATCCTTCTTCCACTGACGCTCCGCTTTCCTACACATCTGCCTTAAGGAGCGTATATTGTCATCAATCCAGGGCTCAGATTTTGATTTAAGTTTTGAGGATCTAGTAGGAGCAACTGAGTCTAAAACTTCTGCACATGTGGAGTTAAACTTGGACAGGAGCTCAGCTGCACTCAAGTCACATTGGCTGACATTCACTGATTGAAAAGCATCACTAAAAGCTAGTGAAAAAGCTTTAGTAGTGTTTGAGGTGATTAAACGAGATTTACGCATGAGCTGGGTAACTTTAGGGGTATCAAAGACAGAAAGAACAGAGAACATAACAGTTTTATGATCAGAGAAAGCATTGTCAAGTACCTCAAGATCATTTAGAGAAAACCCATATGACAGCACAAGATCAAGTGTATGTCCCAGCTGATGAGTTGGGACATTCACATGCTGTTCTAGATCAAAAGCATTGAGCAGAGTAATAAATTCTTTTGCTAGTGTATCACCTGTACAGCATACATGAACATTAAAATCACCAAGAATCAACATTTTGTCATATTTCAGTGAAAATTCCCCTAGAAAATCTGCAAACTCGTTTAAAAAGTTTGTGTTATGCTTTGGAGGGCGGTATATCAAAGCAACCAGAAGTGAAAAGTTCAACTCCAACGTAAACAGCTGCAACTCAAAAGACCGATAGTCATTTGTCACAACTTGAACTGAGCGGCAAGAAAAAGTGTCTTTAAAAATAGAGATTAGGCCTCCACCACGACCAGATTTACGAGGGGAGTTAAAAAACAAGCAATTCGGGGGTAACAGTTCAGAGAGAGAGCTTTGGTCTCCAGTGGTAAGCCAAGACTCGGTGATAAATAAAAAATCCAAATCGCACGATAAAAAAAGATCATTAATAATAAAAGTCTTATTTACCACTGATCTGGCGTTTATCAGTCCCATCCTGAAACGAGGCGGATTATCAGAAAGCACATCAGACTGCCGTGCCCGGGAAAGTGAGCGAAGATGGTCCAAACACACTCCTCCACGATGAATTCGGGGTGTGCCGAAAACAGGGAGCGGAACATCTGCAACAGGAGTCAGTGCAACATTCCACCTGCCACCTGGATCCAGGGACCGCCAGCGAATAAAGAAATCGCCGACCACATTCTTCCAAGCGAGGTCCCGCGACTCGCACTGTCGAACCAGGTACTGTTTCAGCTTGACGGCAAAGCCACCTCGCCTACCACGTTTCCTTCTGCGCTTCCTCGCTGGCAAGGAACATGGCCATCGGCGAAGATAGCCGGGTATCAGCGTCGTAAAAGGGGATGAATGATGAGAGCTATATTGTTCTGAAGACCACAGCTCATTTGCACTAGGTTGTAAACTTAATAAAGTTGATTTGTCATAGACCAGTAGAGACAAACTGCACTGTGTAACATAAGAAATAAAACCCAATAAAAAGTACAAACTTAAAATAAAATTACGAGACCGACGGCAAGCCACAAGCACCGGCGCCATCGTCGCTCTAACATTCACTGTCAATACTTAATCTCAATAACAATTCAATTTAAAGTTGAATTGTATTTATTATTTAATGCATGCATGATGTATACAATCACAATCTCAGCAATATTTCAGATTTTTTTTATAACTCTTGGGCGGCACAGTGGTTAGCACTGTGTCTTCACAGTAAGAAGGTCACTGGTTCGAGTACCAGTTGGCATTTCTGTGTGGAGTTTGCATGTTCTCCCCGTGTTGGTGTGGGTTTCCTCCGGTTTCCCCCACAGTCCAAACACATGCGCTATAGGGGAATTGATCAACTAAATTGGCCATAGTTTATGAGTGTGTGTGTGTGTGGGGGGGGGGGGGGGGGGGGGGTTGTTTCCCAGTACTGGGTTGCAGCTGGAAGGACATCCGCTGTGTAAAACATATGCTGGAATAGTTGGCGGTTCATTCCACTGTGGCAAGCCCTGATAAATAAGAGACTAAGCCAAAAAAAATGAATGAATGAATGAATACTATAACTCTTTATGCTCATTCAGTTCATATAAACTGGTCTTGACAGTCAGCACTCATCTCCAAACACTCCCATTATTCCCTCGGGCAGTGGCTCTCTGTTTCCCAGCATGCTCTAGTTCCAGCACAGACTGAACGCTCAATCTACTCCAGGAAACATCTGACCAATCTCCAGTCCAGAGATGTGGCACTGCTGGGTGTGTGTACCACTGCGCACACACACACGCACACACACACACACACACTTTAATAGTTTGCACTCGCACCATGTAGCACCACATTTGCACCAAACACTTACAATCACTTCATTCATTCATTCGTTCATTTTCCTTCAGCTTAGTCCCTTCATTCATCAGGAGTCACCACAGCGGAATGAACCGCCAACTATTCCGGTAGAGGTTTTATGCAGCCAATGCGCTTCCAGCTGCAACCGAGTACTGGGAAACACCCATACACACTCATTCACACACACACACTCATACACTACGGCCAGTTTAGTTCATCAATTCCCCTATAGCGCATGTATTTAGACTGTGAAACCCACGCCAACACGAAACTCCACACAGAAACACCAACTGACCCAGCCGGGACTCAAACCAGCGACCTTCTTGGCGTGAGGCCACAGTGCTAACCACTGAGCAATAAAGCTCAATCTGACTTGAATATTCTTCACAATCTGCAGTAAATGGATGTCATTTATTCTCATTCACATCCTTGACAGCAGCACACACACGTGCAATACACAGCAGAAGCGCTGTCTGCTGTGTTTGATGAATTATCTTCATTTTCCTGTGAAGCTGTTGCAGAAATAGCTCATAATTGTGTTCGCTGTGATTGAGATGTGTATCAATATCCAGTGTAGACATAATTACAGTTAATACCCACAGATGCAGATGCAGGAGATGTCTTGCTCTGATCTGTTGTAAGCAAAATGTTGGTTTAGTCAGGCATATTATGATTTACTGAACTGTGATTTTTTTAAACAAAATGAGATTGTGGACATAACGCATACATTATTGTGCTATTGCTTCAAGTGTTTTTGTGGAAAGGACATTGTCTACATGACTGCATTTAATTTGTTTGCTTAAATTCAGCCCATATAAATCCTTTGCAACCACTTATCTTAAAAAATGACATGATTTTTTTCAGTGTATCAGATCATGAGTTATGTGAATTGTTGCATCCCTACGCCAAAGTGAGCAACCCAAACAGATGGAGGATTTGTGAATGCAGTGTTTCCCATGGTGTGGTTAGTAAAGACATACTATCAGACAGAAGCTGAAACCCCACTGTGCTCTTCTGCACTCTCAATAAACACAAACACATGCATGAGGCATCAATACAGCAGTAAAACCTGTTCAATACTGCCACGCCTCACATTTACCCTCAATATAACCACAAATATGTGCTCAGAGGAAACTTACAATGCACTGACTGATGATGCATGACAACTTTATATACAGATTAGGGCTGCACTTCATTGCAGAAAAAAAATGACATTGCAATATTTTATATATATATATATATATATATATATATATATATATATATATATATATATATATATATATATATATATATATATATATATATATAGTTGAAGTCAGAATTATTAGCACCCCTGAATTATTAGACCCCTTGTTTATTTTTTCCCCAATTTCTGTTTGATGGAGAGCAGATTTCTTCAACACGTTTCTAATCATAATAGTTTTAATAACTCATCTCTAATAACTGATTTATTTTCTCTTTGTCATGATGACAGTAAATAATATTAGACTAGATATTCTTCAAGACATTTCTATACAGCTTAAAGTGTCATTTAAAGGCTTAACTAGGTTAATTAGGTTAACTAGGCAGGTTAGGGGAATTAGGCAAGTTATTGTATAATGATGGTTTGTTCTGTAGACTATTGAAAAAAAATATAGCTTAAAGGGGCTAATAATATTGACCTTAAAATGTTTTTAAAAAATTAAAAACTGCTTTTATTCTAGCCGAAATAAAACAAATAAGACTTTCTCCAGAAGAAAAAATATTATCAGACATACTGTGAAAATTTCCTTGCTCTGTTAAACATCATTTGGGAAATTAAAAAAAAAACAAAATCAAAGGAGGCTAATAATTCTGACTTCAACAGTATGTATGTTGCGATATGAACATAATTTTACAGGATGACTATTTGGAAAGAATTCATAATTTTACATTTGATTGGAATGATTTTTACTGGAGTGCATCTGCATAAAATGTACAAAATTAAACAATTATATATACAAAATAAAATAAATGAAAGCACAGATGAAAACAAAGAAAAAAATGAAATAAGCAGCGCTTTATGGTGTTCGAATAATTCAAAAATCAAATGTAAAACAAAACTCTACAGTCTTCATTGTGTAAATAAACACAATTAATCTTTGCTGAAGTGGCAAATTGTGCAGCCCTAATACAGATGCTATTCTATGAATTGTTTTTTTGTCTTATTTATTAGATTTTTCAGTTGAATTTCATTTAAAGTTTAAGTTAATTGTGATTATGATATTGTCAAAATAAAGCAAATCTAATATTTTTGTTAGTATAATAAAATGTTAAATACTCACATGAAAAAAACACTAAAACCCGAATATAAACCACAAATATACTATATATATATATATATATATATATATATATATATATATATATATATATATATATATATATATATATATATATATACTAACACCGAACGTTGTATTAATAGAGCATGCATGAAACTCTGTTGCCTTGTTTTTTATTTGCTCTTCATTTGATAATATAATATAATAATTTAATAATAGGGTGACACGGTGGCGCAGTAGTGCTGTCGCCTCACAGCAAGAAGGTTTCTGGTTTGAGCCTCGGTTGGGTCAGTTGGTGTTTCTATGTGGAGTGTGGATGTTCTCCCCACGTTCACGTGGGTTTCCTCCGGGTGCTCCGGTTTCCCCCACAGTCCAAACACATGCGTTATAGGGGAATTGGGTAAGCTAAAATTGTCCGTAATGTATGTATGTGAATGAGAGTGTATGGGTGTTTCCCAGTGATGGGTTGCAGCTGGAAGGGCATCCGCTATGTAAAACGTGCTGGATAATTTGGCGATTTTTCGAAACCTGTCGGCGAGGGAAAATCCGGGCTAAAATAAAGTTATTAGTAGTTAATAAAGTTATGATTAGGCTTGTCATGATGAACAATTTTAGTTGTGTGATGTAGTCACGGAAATTGTTGCGAAAAGCAATATTTTTGTCATGCTGGTAGACAAGGAAGACAGAGATGGTTATCTTTTCACAAGGTTTATTCAAGGTAATCAATATAGATATCACACAGGCTGTATGAGAGGCAGATGTTTTGTGCTGGCGATCACGCTCACAGCGCTGCTGGAATAGAGCTGGTGTTATCGCTCGCTAGTGCTGTTCGCTGTAAACCCAGCAGGGGATCACAGTTCAGGGGGAAATGGAAGATCATACAAGGAACACCACACAAGTTGTCGCCTTGTAAACACGGTGAGAGATAAGTATGGGTTAACATCCAAAACCGCCGTTGGTGGTAACAGGCAGTAAGTGCATGATGGTGAATACAGATCTTCAGATAAAGTCAGATTGAAAAGACACTTCCCTTTATCAGTGCGATGGGTAAGAAGACTCAGAAGGAACATCCATGGAAGAAGAGAAGACGAAGGAGCTTGGGTGAAGACAACTATTCAACTTCAATACCGGTCGACGAGTGAACGGAAGAGGTGAGTAAAAATAGTGTCCAGGCTGATGGTAAACAGGTGCGGATGGTTAATACTCAGGGGAAGGTTCTCGTGATTGGATGGCACTGGTATGAGGTGGTGAAACCAGATTGGGTGAGCAGGAACGAGCCGGGGATGTGACATTTATAGTCATATTGAGATAATTTTATTTCATAATTGAATAATTTCATTTTATTTCATAATAATTATTATTAGTGGTGGGCCGTTATCGGCGTTAACATTCTGTGTTAACGTGAGACTCTTATCGCGCGATAAAGCAAATATCGCCGTTAATCTATTCTCAAAGTTGGGTGGGCAGCTGGGTCTATTCTACAAAAGCTATGATGACTTTCACCTTGATATTTTAGCGCGGATGTATACCTGACCGGTGAGCCGTCTGACAAAATAGTGCCCTTCTGAATCAAATCAGCAGGACGCCCTTCTGGATCTTTCACTTATTGTGAAGACACTACTGACTACGCTAACATGGACATCTGTACTCTAGTTATCTGCCTTAATAGACAATCATATAATGAAGGTGTTTACGTGAAGTGCTTTCATGTAAGAGTTTCACTTTAACTTTAACGGCAGTTTCACATTCACTCATGAACATTTCATTCATGCCCCCATGATAAACTGGGGTATTAGACGCAAATAAGAAGTAAGGACTGGTGAGAGTGTTATGGAGTTTAATAACACGCGCTGAATGGAAAGGAAAACCCTTCCGCATTTTGCAATGTGTATGTGTGTGTGTTTGTGTGTGTGTGTGTGTGTGTGTGTGTGTGTGTGTGTGTGTGTGTGTGTGTGTGTGTGTGTGTGTGTGTGTGTGTGTTTGTGTTTGTGTGTGTGTGTGTGTGTGTGTGTGTGTGTGTGTGTGTGTGTGTGTGTGTGTGTGTGTGCGGTCCTTTACTGACAGCTGCGTGTGTGGATCTTGTCGGAAAATGCGTCAAAGTCCTACATGACGGTAATAGTTTGATCTTGGTGTTTACTTCAATAATGCCACTAATATCTGCATACTCCACGTGTCTTAATTCCATTTCTGTTTAGTTCAGTTATGACTTTAGTCAGATTAAGGTCATCAAAAATGGCTGTTTGGAGCTTATGTAGGCCTACAGTTCAACATTCATGTTTAACTGAATAAACAGTGAGTAAACACAAGCACATCTTATTGAACATCATTTATTTTCATCACCAATTATCATAGTAGAACAGTTCCTCAAGCAGTTTGTGATGCATTTTGGAAACAGGAGATGAGCCCCTGGTCTAATGCACCACCTGGCTGGAGAAACCCGTTCTCAAAGACTTACTTTAGTTATTATTTGGGTAGCACACATATTCTGAATGCCTTCTGCAGAATTCAAATGAGCCATTTTAATCTAGATTAATTCCAAGATTACAGTGAGATTAATCTAGATTAAAAAATGATCTATGCCCACCTATAATTATTATACAACAGCATATAATGTAAATAGCCATAAACACCTTCAAGGGACAAAGACTTTCCATTATTAAAATTATTCATTCATTCGTTCATTTTCCTTCAGCTTAGTCCCTTATTTATCAGGGGTCACCACAGCAGAATGAACCGCCAACTATTCCACAGCGGATACCTTTCCAGCTGCAACCCAGTACTGGGAAACACCCATACACACTCATTCTCACACACACTCATACACTACGGCCAATTTAGTTGATCAATTCCCCTACAGCGCATGTGTTTGGACTGTGGGGGAAATCGGAGCACCCGGAGGAAACCCACGCCAACACAGGGAGAACATGCAAACTCCACACAGAAACACCAACTGACCCAGCCGGGACTCGCACCAGCGTCCTACTTGCTTTGAGACCACAGTGCTAACTACTGAGCCACCGTGTCGCCCGAATAAGATTATTTAGATTCTGTAATTCGATGTTAAAAAGGTAAATGTCCTATTATATATACTATTAAATGTCCTTTTAGGTAAATGTCCAGTTGTAACCTTTGACAGTGCTGAGGTAGAATGTAAATGTCATTGTAAAATGGCTTTAAAGTTATTTGTGAATTTGTAAATATTTATTACAAACCCAAAAATGATTGAGGTCATCTCCACATATTGCAGGATAAGTCAATATATTCATTATGGTGACAGGCCTAGTTATGGTAACTAATAACCTTCACATTTCTGATAATTTTTGTATTTTGATATCAGAAATATTAAAAAAAAAAAAAAAAGTTTGTCATTTTTTTTGTAATATTTTGCATGAATATAAATGTATTATCTTTCTATTTCTAAAGATGTTTGGTGACTAAAGTATTATTTCAATAAATATATCCATTTAATAAATGTGTTTTGTTCAAATACACCAAAATACATCACCGATATACACTAAGAAATGAAAAAACTGTTCTCGATATTAGTTATTAAGCATAAACGATTTCTCAGAGCTACAGAAGCTGTGAAAGTTTGTACGGATGGTGTGTTTATCATGAGCAGGATTTTCTTTCAGAGTTTTCATGCAGGAGGCGTAACCGAGCCGCCATTCAACGCGCATTAGAGCACAAAAACACCGTCAGACGCCTCATAATCCCTCGCCATATTGATCCGTCACTGCTTTGAACACAATGACTTGCATTTTTAATGGACACGGCTATTATTCTCCTGCTGCGCTTTTTAATCCATCTGCAGCAACACATTCACTCATGCAACAGAAAAAATGACATCAGAACTCACTCTATTGACTTTCTTACTTCACGTGCCTTGACTTATTGTGTTGCACGATATTGGAAAAGTTGACATTGAAATGTTAAGTATTTGGCTGCACAGTGGCTCAGTGGTGGCCTCACAGCAAGAAGGTTGCTGGTTTGAGTCCCGGCAGGGTCAGTTAGCATTTCTGTGTGGAGTTTGCATGTTCTCCCCGTGTTGGCGTGGGTTTCCTCCGGGTGCTCCGGTTTCCCCCACAGTCCAAACACATGCGCTATAGAGGAATTGATTAACTAAATTGGCCGTAGTGTATGAGTGTGTGTGTGTGTGTGTGTGAATAAGTGTGTATGGGTGTTTCCCAGTACTGGGTTGCAGCTAGAAAGGAAAAACATATGCTGGAATAGCTGTGGCGACGGCTGAATAATAAAAGGACTAAGTCGAAAAGAAAATGAATGAATGATTTTTATGAATGATTTACACCCAGAATGATCCCAAATCAGTCTAAATTAACGAATTCTTTACAGCTGTTCGAGCTATCTGGTGAAATGATGTTCATATCGTAAACTATATTGCAAAAAAACTAAATATCACAATGTCATATTTTTCCAATATCATGCAGCCCGAGTTTGGAAACACTTGAGTGGTCAGTAATTTTTATTTTTGGGTGTACTGTCCCTTTAAGACAGGTGCTCATCTTCTCAGCCATCAGTCATTGATCTCCAGGGGCCGGTTGCACCAGCAGTGCATATGTTAAAATGTAGCCTAGTTGTGACTTAAAGGAACACACAACTCACACATTATTGAATATTTTTGTGTTGCACCACCGAACTTAGTTTAAACGTAACGATACGTTCCAACTTAATATTTACGGCAGCCTACCACCATGTATAACGGTGGAAAAGAGATGGCAGCGAGATTAGTTTACATGGAGGAGCTCGCGATCATAATGAAGAATGATCTCCCTCTCACAGCCTTCATTTCCTCCCAAATCTCGCATTAATGAAAGAAGAGTCTGTTTTTCTTGTTTTGTGTTTATTGTATCCATCAATTAAAACAAGAATTTCTTCATGACCGAGTTCCTCCCGCTCTTTCATGTGTAGGATATTTAAAAAGTTTAATGTTTTGATTACTTCATGTGTATTTTGCGTGCATTCATTGTCTGTTATTAGTGACTGACTGTAATTTAACGTACTATAAAAATGTAAATGTAATTTGCAATTTAATTTTCATAGGACAGTTATATATAGATGCATTATTTGCAGTATTTTAAGACAGTTTATTGATTTAAATGCTTTTCTTGGACATTACTTCATTCAACGCGGCTACGCATGACTTTACGGAGAGCTTACGACCTACTAACTACGGTTTGCCTTAAGAGCATGTGCTGCAACCGAAGTGAGAACGAATTTAGTTACAATGTAGCTAGTAGGTACTAAGCCTGTAGTGTGGACTTTACATTCCAGTTTAAAAAAGAACTTAAGATCAGCTGGTGCAACCCTGCACAGGGAATCTCTTCCTTAATGAGCATCATCATTACTTTACTAAAGCAACCAGCAAACACACTATCTGCTCCAAATTCACCAACAACTGAAACACTGAACATTATCACTTTTATTCGACTTATTTTTAATAAATAAATCACAATCATTCAATTAAATGTTCTAACCTGACTTATTTTTTTACTTTATTATTTTTTTTTATCAAAATCAATTGTTATCATATATTATTCACATTGCTTATTTACATTATTGATGCCTGTATATATATATATATTTTTGCAATATTCATTCATTAATTTTCTTTTCAGCTTAGTCCCTTTATTAATCAGGAGTCGCCACAGCAGAATGAACCGCCAACTTATCCAGCATATGTTTTACGCAGCGGATGCTCTTCCAGCTGCAACCCATCACTGGGAAACATCCATACACACTCATTCACACACACACACACACACACACACACTACTGACAATTTAGCTTACCCAATTCCCCTATAGCGCATGTGTTTGGACTTGTGGGGGAAACCGGAGCACCCGGAGGAAACCCACGCCAACACGGGGAGAACATGCAAACTCCACACCTCAAACCAGTGACCTTCTTGCTGTGAGGCGATTGTGCTCCCCACTGCGCCCCCGTGACGCCTTTTTTTGCAATAGGAAATGTAAAAACTTTAAAGCTCAAAACAACTCATGATGCAACATTAATTTAATAAATAAATAAATAAATAAATAATATAATAAATAAATGTTCAATATATACAGTTGCAATCAGAATTATTCAACCCCCTGTTTATTTTTTTCCCCAATTTCTGTTTAACAGAGAGCAGATTTCTTCAACACATTTCTAATCATAATAGTTTTAATAACTCATCTCTAATAACTGATTTATTTTATCTTTGTCATGATGACAGTAAATAATATTAGACTAGATATTCTTCAAGACACTTCTACACAGCGTAAAGTGACATTTAAAGGCTTAACTAGGTTAATTAGGGTAACTAGGCAGGTTAGGGTAACTAGGCAAGTTATTGTATAATGATGGTTTGTTCTGGAGACTATTGAAAAAATATATAGCTTAAAGGGGCTAATAATATTGACCTTAAAATGGGTTTTAAAAAATTAAAACTGCTTCTATTCTAGCTGAAATAAAACAAATAAGACTTTCTCCAGAAGAAAAAATATTATCAAACATACTGTGAAAATTTCCTTGCTCTGTTAAACATCATTTGGGAAATATTTAAAAAAGAAAAAAAATTCAAAGAGGGGCGAATAATTCTGATTGCAACTGTATATATATATATACAGAGCTAAGCATAATTGAGTACAGCCCATTTTATAAATGAATATGTTTCTCCATTTCTCAGTGAATATAGGCAGTGTATTTTGGTGCATTCAAAAAAACTGATTTATTGAACAGATATATTTATTAAAATAATATTTTAGTCAAACATATTTAGAAATTGAAAGATAATACAATTAAATTCAAGCAAAATATTACAAATAAATAACAATCTACAAAATTTCAAATACATTTATTAATTTTTTTTGCTTCTCTTGATTGATTTTTCCTCTGTTTTAAATTTGTATTTAATATTTTTCTATAATATATAAATGTGGCTGTTCTAGTTTTTGAGCGTTATCGTAAGTTATTTTGTTAGATAAGCTCCAGATTTGGCTTTAGTACTGACTAATCTAATGTATATGCACAATTATAATATTGTAGAGCTTCCTATTAAGCATATGCATGTAAAAGAGAGATTTGTGAGGGGTGAACTTATATATGCTGAGCACTGTATACAGTTGAAGTCAGATTTATTAGTCCCCCTGTTTAATTTTTTCTCCAATTTCTGTTTAACAGAGAGCAGATTTCTTCAACACATTTCTAATCATAATAGTTTTAATAACTCATCTCTAATAACTGATTTATTTTCTCTTTGTCATGATGACAGTAAATAATATTAGACTAGATATTCTTCAAGACACTTCTATACAGCTTAAAGTGACATTTAAAGGCTTAACTAGGTTAATTAGGGTAACTAGGCAGGTTAGGGGAATTAGGCAAGTTATTGTATAATGATGGTTTGTTCTGTAGACTATTGAAACAAATATAGCTTAAAGGGGCTAATAATATTGACCTTAAAATGGGTTTTAGAAAATTAAAAACTGCTTTTATTCCAGCCGAAATAAAACAAATAAGACTTTCTCCAGAAGAAAAAATATTATCAGGCATACTGTGAAAATTTCCTTGCTCTGTTAAACATCATTTGAAAAATATTTAAAAAAGAAAAAAAATCAAAAGGGGGGCGAATAATTCTGACTTCAACTGTATATACAGTTAACATTTAACCTATTCTACTCTGTCTAACTGCCACAGAAATATCTCTTATTTTAATTTAATATTAGTAACCTAAATATTAATAAAAACTATAGAGGAATATTTAAAAACACGAATGACAAGGAACAACAGATAAATTAGTCATTAGAAAACTAGTTAAATTTACTAGTTAAATAATAATAAATAAATAAATAATAAATAATAATAATAAAAGTTAAATTTAAACATCAAGTAAAATAATTAATCTGAAAAAAATACTTTAAAGCAGGTTCAAAACTAAAGACAAAAATGACAACAATTAAGCACCTGAAAATAACCTTGACACTTTGAGGGAAAGTTTTATATTCACACATTCAGACTTTCTCCTTAATAACACTCATTCATTCATTCATTTTCTTTTCAGCTTAGTCCCTTTAATAATCTGGGGTCACCACAGCGGAATGAACCGCCAACTTATCCAGCATATGTTTTACGCAGCGTATGCCCTTCCAGGTGCAACCCATCACTGGGAAACATCCACACACACTCATTCACACACATACACTACGAACAATTCAGCTTACCCAATTCCCCTACCACATGTGTTTGGAGGAAACCCACACCAACACTGGGAGAACATGCAAACTCCACACAGAAACACCATCTGACTCAGCCGGGGCTCGAACCAGCGACCTTTTTGCTGTGAGGCGATCGTGCTACCCCCTGTGCCACTGTGATGACCCTCCTTTATAATGTAATTTCAGAAAAGTATTGTTTGCAAATTCTGAATAAGGAAATCAGATCAGCAGCCGATGACTATCAGTGCAGCATTGTTCACAGTCAATTAAACAGAGCTAATGTTGTGTTGAAGTCATTCTTACATGTGATTTCAGACCCAATATTCAAAGTATATTCAAAAATGAAGGAATGTGCGCATATAAAACCAACTGTAGCTCAATGATTAATATGTGTATGTGTGTGTGTTTGGGGTCAGGACAGGTGAAGGATGCTCCAGAGGCCCACATCAGGACCACTCTCCATCACATCATCACAAAACCACAACAACAACAACAACAACATCTGATTTAATCAACCAGACACACTCAGCATCAGCTCCCACAAACAGCGCGTTTCTACAGCTGTCGATTTAAACATCTCATTTGCATATCTGCATATGTAAATATGTGTGAGGTGAAGCGGCGCAGACGTCAATGACACGTCGCCTGAGGGCAATTCGCGGCGTTATTTCTGCTTTGCTATAACATTCATCATCATTATCATCGATAGAGAGAGAGAGAGAGATTTAGATAAAGGTGTTTTCCTTTACCTGCCCACCGTCTGGTTGGCCAGTTGCCGCATTCGGTTGAATTGCTTCTTCATCTTGCTGCAGTTTGTGCGCGATTCCGGACGGATGAAAAAGCAGCGGACATTCCTCACTCACCGGAGATATTCCGTTACGTTCCGCATCGTGAACGCCTGCTCTCCGGTGTGCGACCATCACCGACAGCGAACGAACACGGCAGAAATCGGTATTTGCGCTTCTGCTCGGCGCTCGACACTCGGGATGCTCCGCTGAGCGCAGGTGACGCGGGAGTGGGGCATTCTGGGAAATGCAGTTCTACTTTTGCGTGACATTGTGGAAGGGCGTGAGGATGTATGCTATTGTATGGTATTCAATGCCTTCAAGTAAAATAATTAATATGGGAAAAGACGTTTAAAGCAGGTTCACACACTATAAAGAAAAACAATTAAGCACCTGAATTAAATAACATACACTTGACTTTCATTAAAGATGATTTCAGTCTCCTCTATTGTTCTAGAAGATATTTTCTTTTACAAATGGGATTTATTAATGGATAAAAGTCGTCTTCATTCTTGTTGATGGACTTTTTTCATTTAATGTATATCTTTTGCACTGCTCCTTGTTGCTGTTTTTAATATTATTATAATTTATTTTATTATTTTATTCTTATTATTATTTTAAGGGAACATTTTTAATTTATTTAACTTATTTTAATGGTAAATGTGCCTTGCGACGTTGATTGTTCCCTGTTTTGTGCTGTACTAATTTGCAACAATTAATAAATAATAATAAAATAAATAAATAAACTTCATCCTATAGCAAACAAAAATTAAATAATAATAATACTGGCGACACGGTGGCTTAGTGGTTAGCACTGTTTCCTCACAGCTAGAAGGTCGCTGGTTCGAGTCCTGGCTGGGTCAGCTAGCGTTTTTGTGTGGAGTTTGCATGTTCTCCCCGTGTTGGCGTGGGTTTGGATGTTTCCCAGTACTGGGTTGCAGCTGAAAGGGCATCCTCTGTGTAAAACAAATGCTGGAATAGTTGGCGGTTCATTCCGCTGTGGCAACCCCTGATGAATAAAGGGACTAAGCAGAAGGAAAATTAATGAATGAATAAAAATAATCTTGACACCATATTTATTCACATTATTTGATTTATAGTATATTTTCTGAATTATTTAACACCATTTGCAAAAGCACACTCATAAATATTTTATGTGAACATTTAAAATATATTTTAAAGTTTGTTTTTATTTTTTTTATTATTTTATTTTTTAGATTTTATGCCAAATTACTGTTTAAAAACAAGACAAAAGTATTTATATAAAAAGAAATGCATAAACAGGCAACGCAGTAGGTAGTGCTGTTGCCTCACAGCAAGAACGTCACTGGGTCGCAGGTTCGAACCTCGGCTGGGCTGGGTCAGTTGGCGTTTCTGTGTGGAGTTTGCATGTTCTCCCTGCGTTTGCGTGGGTTTCCTCCGGGTGCTCCGGTTTCCCCCACAGTCCAAAGACATGCAGTACAGGTGAATTGGGTAAGCTAAAATTGTCCATAGTGTATGAGTGTGAATGTGTGTGTGGAAGTTCCCAGAGATGGGTTGCGGCTGGAAGGGCATCCGCTGCGTAAAATCGTGCTGGATAAGTTGGCAGTTCATTCCGCTGTGGCGACCCCGCAAGGGACAAAGCCGACAAGAAAATGAATGAATGAATGAAATGCATAAACAACATCTACTGAAGCACATAGGATGAAATAAAACACAAATGAACAAATAAAAAGCCAAGTAATAATGAGGCTTAATAAAAACTGCATTTGTACTGTCCCAATCACCAGCAATCCAGGCTTGTAGACCGCTGGGAATCATACACTTTCACTCAGGACTACAGATCTGTCACCATATAGACTACAAATCCTGTCATGCACCATACACTCACACCTGTTCCGGTTTTCCGCTGATTGCTAACACAAACAGTTGAAGCTGTTGAGACCTGATTACATGAACTTTAAAAGCAGCACTGACACACATACTAGTTGCTGAGTCTTGTTTATCTGTAAGCATTACGACGTGGTTTTCCTTGTTTAGCCTAGCTGTGGTTTGACTCTTTACTTTGTCTGTTTGATTTGATTAATTGCTGCCTGTACTGACTATTTGCTTGTTCTTTGACCACGACTTTGGATTGCTCTGCATGTACCTGTTAGACCCTGTTGACCATTGCCTGCCTGACCATTCTTGTAATAAAGTGCACATGCATTCTCAACCCTGTTGTCCAGCGTCCTTCACATAACATGTTCAATTTGCATTACGCACTTTACTTTGAACTTAGTAAAGGAAAAGATTACATTTGCTGGAATAAGGACTCTATATCTGACAATAAAACGTGTTCTTGGACATATTTCTAAATGGGTCCCAAATTTTCTAGACCTCTATTTTTCCCAACTTTATAAAGGATATTTTCAGCTTATGAAATATTTTAAGGGGGCACGGTGGCTCACAATGAATAGGTGTACACATAGTCGTAGGCAGTATTGTTTTAAGTATGGATTGGTTAAAGTGCAGTGCATGCTACATCTTGATGGTGTGCAGTGCGGGGTATGGAAGAGTTTGTGTGGGGGTGTGTTAAGTGTTTATCAGCCTGATAGTCTGAGGGAAGAAACTTTCCTTCAGTCGGCTGGTGCGTGACCGGATGCTGCGGAACCGTCTGCCTGAGGGTAGCAGAGAGAAAAGTCTATGGCTTGGGTGGCTGGAGTCGCTGATGATTCTCTTGGCTTTCCTCATGCACCATCTGGTGTAGATGTCCTGGAGTAGTACAATTCTATGTAGACCTTTGCGATTGCTGCTGGTGCTGTTTCCATACCAGGTGGTGATGCAGCCAGTGAGGATGCTCTCCACAATGCAGGTGTAGAACGAGCGGAGGATGTGGGGGCTCATAAATTGTCCCTAGTGTATGAGTGTGATTGTGAATGAGTGTGTATGGGTGTTTGCCACTACTGGGTTGCAGCTGGAAGGGCATCCGCTGTGTAAAACATATGCTGGAATAGTTGGCGGTTCATTCCGCTGTGGCGACACCTGATAAATAAAGGCACTAAGCCGAAGGAAAATGAATGAAATATATTAAGGTAATAACTCCAGTGTAAATCCATATGTAAAAGAGACATGCAGCAAATAAACTAAAACATTTTGGTGCATAAGCACAATTCATATTGAGAGAAAACAAAAATGAATATATGATTTACACAATATTTTTATAACAAAACTAACAAAAACATACAAATATTAATTATAACCTAAATATTTATTCTAACAATACACTCGTTGAGTTGTTTATTTAACCCAATGGTTGAGTTAAACATATTTGGTGCTTTGTCGGGTTGTTTTTAACCTTTGTTAGGTTATTTATTAATATCCCAACCAGTTGAGTTAAATATTTGGTGCTTTGTTGGGTTATTTTTAACCTTTATTGAGTTATTTATTTAATAACTCAACAGTAAACTGACACAAAACATTATTATGCATGCGTAATGTTGTTTTTGCATAATTAAGTTTATTTAAGCTCTAACGCAATTATGTTGTTATTTTTTTAGCAATTTATCTCTCCGCGTCATGTTTTTTATATCCGTTTCACCATCCAAGACCATCTTTTAGAAGCGTTTGAATGTAGTTGTACACTGTGGACACTGAGTGAAGCCTGCTGCAGCTGCTGGACAGTCTCTACAGCACACAGAGCTCCCTATACTGCTCCATCAACAGAGGATTTTCTGCTTGCACAGTTTATAACTTTCTGTACTTTGTTCTGTTTCTTCATTGTCTGTGATTCTTGATTTATTTTAACGGCATTTAAAATGTAGTGGAAATAAAGCATTTTCAATATTTTTGTAAATTGTAAGTTATTTATTTACACAGCCATAATTATAAAATTATTATTAGTAGTAGTAATAGTAGCTATGGTAATACCAGAATGGAAAAAATAGCATTTAATCAAAATAACCCAATGTATTGTGTTAAATTATATAACCCAATGCATTGGGTTATATGTTGGGGTAAATGTAATCATACTATTTTAACAGAGTATCGCCATCGTGCGGCAGAAGTCAAGTAGTGTAGCTCTGAAAGAAGATTAAGATTCAGATGTCAGATAAAAGAAATACATATTTTATGCTGAATAAATGAACAAACAAACAAATGATTATGTATAACACATTATATATACATATATAATAAGTCTTCATATTATGAGTAACATAACAACGATATTATCGTGTATTGTTTAATAATAATATTAACAATTTTTACGTTCTCAAAAATACCGTGTTTAATGCAATAAAAACAATAAATGCGTGTTTTTTTAAATAATTTGAGTCACATCGGGGCGTGTTCTATTTTATTTACAGTATATGGGCGTGTCACTCCACTGCTCCCAGTAGCATCCGCGCATGTGCTCTTGGAGGTGTCAGTGAGCCAAGATGGCGGCGTTCAGAGCGGGTCTCCTGACCCCAGCTCTAACTAAAGGAAAATGTCCTTCAATCTCTGCAATTATTCACGGAACGAGAGCAGGTGCTGTTTCATGCATATTTTTCTTACTTCTACGCTAAATATGCGCTATATATACAGTGTTTTGTTGGATAAAACGAACGATAACCTTCACGTCAAGGCCAGTGAGCTAACACGCTAAACTAGCCCACTGCCGGTTTAAGCAGTTTGTAAACAAATGTAATTAACGCTGCATGCTAGTAATTATTGGTTGTCTAACATTTAACTGTAATTATTTATTCTTTTTAAAACATTAGTCTATTATATATTTTATTTATAGTTTTTCCCCTAGAAATTGGACGAGCTCGTTAATTTCTTCAATTCTGTTTAAAAAATGTAATAAAATATAATATATGAAGAAAAAAGTGTTTTGTTTTCTTTCAATCTCATTTAAATCAGGCATAACTTTGTCCTTTCTTCCTATATGTGTATGAAACTTTAAGGAAAAACTAATATATTTTGCATGACATAAACAAAACCCACATTAATGCTTAATTAATCACGACCACATGATTCATCAATGATTGTGACAGGCCTAATTTCTTTGATTTCATGGTTGTATTCTATGAGATTCATGTGCAATATGGTATTTGTGTGTTGTATGTCCGTCTATTATAATAATAATAATAATTATGTGTGTTTGTTTTGTTGCAGCCTCTGGTTCTTCTAAGGACAGTCTGCCTGGTCCGTACCCCAAAACTGCAGAGGAGAAAGCAGCAGCGGCCAAGAAATACAACATGAGGCCTGAAGATTATCAGCCCTATCCCGATGATGGCTGGGGGTGAGTTATGATTATGAATAATGTGTTTTGTCATCAGAAAGCTGAATGTGTGCTGATTTATTTAACCATTGTGCTGTAGGAGTGGCGATTACCCCATGCTGCCGAACCGATCGCAGCACGAGAGAGACCCTTATTATCAGTGGGACCATCCAGATCTCAGGAGAAACTGGGGAGAACCGGTGAGAAATGCAGTTTAATAGTTCAGTTCAGACACTTTATTTATCTCAATGGGGGATTTCATGGTGCATACAAGTAGCTTATATAAATATATATGCATAAAACACATAACGTTGAAGTCAGGATTATTCAACCTCCTATTAAATTTGAATTCTTTTGAATTTTTCCCCAATTTTTGTTTAACTGAGATTTGTTTTTCAACACATTTCTAAACATAATAGTTTCTAATTTCTAATAACTGATGTCTTTTATCTTTGCCATGATGACAGCACATGACTAGATATTCTTCAAGACACTAGTATTCAGCTTAAAGTGACATTTAAAGGCTTCACTAGGGTAATTAGGGTAAAGTTAGGGTAATTAGGCAAGTCATTGTATAACAGTGGTTTGTTCTGGAGACAATCCAAAACTAATATTGCTTAAGGGGGCGAATAATATTGACCTTAAAATGGCTTTAAAATAATTAAAACTGCTTTTATTCTAGCTGAAATAAACTAAAATAAGACTTTCTCCAGAAGAAAATATATTAGAGGAAATACTGTAAAAAAATTCCTGAATCTGTTAAACATAATTTGGCAAATATTTGACAAATAAAATATCATAGGAGGGCGAATAATTGCGACATATATGTGTAGATATATAAATAAATATACATAGACATTCGGGTCTAAATGGAGTTTTATAATGCACATATATTCAGGTTTAATCCTGTTATTCTATTATTTGATCCCTAATAAAACTAGTATTTATTAAGGAATATAATATATAATATAATATAATATATATTAATAATAATAATAATAATACATTTTATTTAAAGCGCCTTTCAAGAAACCCAAGGTCACTGTACAACATCATACACACAATTCAATAATTAAAAATAAACCAATAGTATAAAAACAGAGAAGATGATAAAATACAAAGACCTGATACAGAGTGTAGTATGCCGTTATAAAGAGTAAGTTATTTTGAACAGATGAGATTTAAGTCTGGATTTAAACAGAGGGAGAGAGTCAATGTTGCGGATGTCAGGAGGAAGAGAATTCCAGAGTTTGGGAGCAGAGCGACTGAAAGCTCTGCTCCCCATTGTACTAAGACGGATAGAGGGAACAGAGAGGTGAATGGAGGAGGAGGATCTAAGAGAGCGGGAATGAGTGGTGATTTGGAGAAGATCAGACAAGTAAGAAGGTGAGCGGTTATAGATGGCCTTGAATGTATGCAGGAGGATTTTATATTCTACTCTGGGTTTGATTGGAAGCCAGTGCAGATCTTGTAAAATGGGGGTGATATGGTGAAAAGGAGTTCTGGACCAGTTGAAGCTTATGGAGGGATTTCTGTGGAAGACCATAAAGGAGAGAATTGCAGTAATCAATGCATGAAGTGACAAGGCTGTGTACGAGGATAGAGGTGGAGTGAGCGGTGAGAGAAGAGCGGACACTATTTATATTATGAAGATGAAAATATGCAGACTTGGTTATATTATTAATATGAGACTGGAAAGAGAGTGAGCTGTCAAGGATGACACCCAAACTCTTGTATATACTAGTAATTAAAATGCATTTTATTGCCTTGTACTGTAATATGCAATGAAAATAGTTTAATTTAATCTAACGCAAAATGCAAACAATTACAATATGGCTGCATATTAATTATTAATTACACAGCATGGGACCTGAAGAATTGTCATTTTATAAAACTCAAAATATTTAAAAAAAAAACATATTGTAAATGATCAGTAAATTCCTTTGAATTTATAATTCCTGGTTTCTTAAAAAAAATACATAATTACACATTGTTAAACAACTAATAATTATTTAATGTTTGTGAATGTAATTATTAAAATAATTATTTTGTCTTATTATTTTTAAGCAGTTTCAAATGAAAAAAGTGATCAGTGCAATGATTTGTCAATATAGGTGCACGTGTACATGTTTACCCACACAATTCAGGCCCAGGAATATGAGCAAATAGACTAATATTCAACTTTTATCAGACACTCTATCCAATAGCAACAGAAGACAAACAGAACAATACAAACCACACAATATACATTAAAAGACACTTATGCTTCCTCAAAGGTGACTGATAAACAGCAGCGAGCCTAGGATTTGTCAGTAACATTAGAATGCTATTATATTAACTTATACATCAAATTTCTCATTAAAGCACGAAAAGGTCGAACTCTTACCTTACAGAATGAATCTCCAGCACGGCACCTTCTATGTTTTTTTTTAAGCAGAATCTTCATATAGACTATTTTGAGGGATGTAAACAGTAACAATGGTCCTAATGTATTTCCTGTTTTACATTTTTAATTTCCATAACTTCCGAGAATCAAAAAAGGTCCACATATTGATAATGTTATGCCAACTGTTTTAACATGAAGATATGATTGAATTGCCTCTTGTTACAGTTATGAAATAGTTTGATACCAAGCAGGAAATGTTCATGGGCCAATGACATCACCACATTGAAATGGTCTATAGCAGGGGTGTCCAAACTCGGTCCTGGAGGGCCGGTGTCCTGGAGAGTTTATCTCCAACTTGCTTCAACACACCTGTCAGGAAGTTTCTAGTGTATCCAGTAAGAGCTTGATTAGCTGCTTCAGGTGTGTTTGATTAGAGTTGGAGGAGCTAAACTCTCCAGGACACCGGCCCTCCAGGACCGAGTTTGGACATCCCTGCTCTATAGTCATTGTATGCAACCTGCAGCTTGTCATACCACAAAGGAGCTGTATATGAAGAGTTCAGATGCAAAAACCTCTGTGTGCCATCTAAAATTTCCTTTGAAAATGAACATTTTCTTAGACTCCTATGTTTATATTGAGTTATTTCATTTTAAAGACCTTTAAAAGAGTATATTCTTTGCCATAAACTTGAAAGTACTGAACCTACACACAAGAGCCTGATAAAAACGCTCCTTTTTGAAGGCAATTTCAAACAGCTTTTAAAGGTTTTTGCATCTGAACTCTTCTTAAATATAAATCAAGAACTGCAATATGTTCTTGATATACAGAGGTTTACTTTAACCTGTTCCGAACACATATAAAACATTTTCACCAGCATATTTGCTTGAGCATATGACTTACAATGTTCCCTATACAACTTTTTCTAACACTAATATAACTTCATAGATGGATGCTTTCATTTAGGGAGTAATTTAGAGAGTGTGGATGTTTTACTATTCATTCAAATGAACATTGATTCCATTCACATGTAGGATCATTATCCACATTAGTTTACCTCAGGTTTTTGCTTTCTGCATTCACACGAGCTGTCAGTGCACATGTGCATTCAGTATTGTGTTCGCTGAACTGCTTTGCATGACTGTGCACATTCCAGTTTTTGATGTGTGCATGCACACTTTTTCATGCTGCTTTTCAATTCCATTGCTTGCCTTTGAAAGCAGAGAAAACTTACAGCATAAAATGTTTAAAGCATGCATTTTTGCCCGTTATAGGTATTTTTCCTCTGATTTAGAACCTAGACAAGTTTAGATTTAGAAGCAAGTTATTGTCCAACTAACGTAATAGATTAAAACACAGAAATAATGGGATGCACAATTAATTATTAAGGTGTTTACAGAACGTAAAGTGCCACTGAACAAAACTAAATTTGCATATTTAGCTGATTATTGCTGGTGACAGTGATCAGTTACTGTCATGTTTTGAGCTGTACTAGAATTTAAAAAACATTTAGAGTACTACAGACTGATGAACAATAAAGCCAAGCAAGCAGAATAGAGAAAACTGGTTGTGGGTTGTTTTGTGGTTGGCAAAACTGAAGCAGCATTTTCAGAAGAATCTTAGCTACATTCATGTTTGTTCTTGTCATATCTGCTCAAGCAGGTGAAATATTCAGCTAATATCTTCATTAATACTGCTCATGTGGGTTTTACCACCCATTAAAATCAGTTTGTCAAAATATTGCACCCTTTCCTGCTCACTAAGTCTTTCTCTACATGATTTATATGCAGTTTTCTCCATGGTTTAGATGGCATTAATACGCAGAAGAGTGCATTCAGTAGTGCGTTAACTACAATCCATGCTGTTGTTGTTGTACATCCGAGTTTCGTTCAATATGGATAACTTTTTGAACATGTGTACGAATATTTTGACAATAAACATATTTTTAAAGAATGTATTGTTTAAATGCCATTTTTATTCAGGAATTCTTTTAAAGAGGTGTTTTATAACAGTATTTATAAGTGATGAAAGCTTTTATCAGTGTTGGTGTTATTTGTACATGATTTGTGTTAACAGTTATTATCGTAAAGCATATATCAAGTATTTAGTACAGGTGTTGTCATGAATATAGCTGATGCTTGGGCCTGTCACAATAATCAATATACAGTATGGACTTATCGCACAACACATGGACATGAGCTCAATCATTTTTAGTGATGCAATATAAAGTTGAGGTCAGAATTATTCGCCCTCCTTTGAATTTTTTTTCTCTTTTTTAAATATTTCCCAAATGATGTTTACCAGATTCAGGAAATTTTCACAGTATGTCTGATAATATTTTTTCTTCTGGAGAAAGTCTTATTTGTTTTATTTCGGCTAGAATAAAAGCAGTTTTTTATTTTTTTAACACCATTTTAAGGTCAATATTATTAGCCCCTTTAAACTATATTTTTTCTTGATAGTCTACAGAACAAACCATCATTATACAATAACTTGCCTAATTCCCCTAACCTGCCTAGTTACCCTAATTAACCTAGTTAAGCCTTGAAATGTCACTTTAAGCTGTATAGAAGTGTACAAAAATATCTAGTAAAATATTATTTACTGTCATCATGGCAAAGATAAAATAAATCAGTTATTATAAATGAGTTATTAAAACTATTATGTGCAGAAATGTGTTGAAAAAAAATCTGCTCTTCATTAAACAGAAATTAGGGAAAAAATAAACAAGCTGTCTAATAATTCAGGGGGGCTAATAATTCTGACTTCAACTGTATATCGCCCATACATAAACACCAATTCTGGCAACACTTTAACTGATTGTGCAACACCTCTATCTCTATTGGAAGTGTTAGGGTTGGTTATTGAAGTGTCAGTATGGTTAAAAACACTGTAAATTACTATAGTATATTCTTATGTGTGTGTCTGACAGCTGCAAATAGATCTGGTAGCAGATATCACAGCCTCTGTTACTCTTTACCTTGCACTTTTGTGTTAACATTTATTATTAGTTATTTATTAGGATATGCCTTTTCACATTCTGACTCCAGTGCCTGAATAATAAACTGTGAAAATGACTATAATTAAATTAAGAATGAAATCTGATGTGTTCTTTGTATTCGCATTGTGATGATATTATATAGTCATTCTGGCATTATATAATGAGCGGCATAAAATGCTCTTAAAATGACAATAATATCGTTTAGCGCAATATATTTTGGTGCAATATATCCTACAACAAAAAATAGATATGGTGACAGGCCTACAGATCAAAACATGAATTAATATCGCATTCATATGTGTGACTAATCAGATTTTGGCCTCTTTGCAAACGCTGTTGTGTGAATGCATCAGTCATTGTTTTGCTGTGTGTGTTGTAGATGCATTATCACTTCGACATGTACATCAGGAACCGTGTGGACACGTCTCCCACACCCCTGGACTGGCGCACCATGAGACTGTGGCTGTTTGGGTTTCTGGGTCTCACCATGTTCATGTTTGGGATGGGGGAGGTTTTACCCTGCTACCAACCCGTGGTGAGTACAGAATAGCCAAAATGCTTAGTTTACACAATTGTTTTTAATGCTTGAAACTAGGACTGTACAGTTAATTAAAGTAAATAACCCTTGTGTGCTGTTCAGATTGACTCCCCTTTGGTTATGTTGGTGCTGTTTTTGACTTCCATTATAATCACATTTTCCAATTGCAAAGCCATGACAGCATATAATCATGCTTTCTTAATAGTTACAATTTTGAAACTGTATTTGTCATTGAAATATCTCTTTAAACGTCTCATTACTCTGTATTTGTCATTACTATGCATGTCATGAATATTTAATGACAAATTCAGCTTGTACCATTGTAGGTGAGGTAAAAATTAATGACGCTGTTATGAAATTGGTGACGAGGTGGCGCAGTAGGTAGTGCTGTCGCCTCACAGCAAGAAGGTCGCTGGTTCGAGCGTTGGCTTAGTCAGTTGGCGTTTCTGTGTGGAGTTTGCATGTTCTCCCTGCGTTCGCGTGGGTTTCCTCCGGGTGCTCCGGTTTCCCCCACAGTCCAAAGACATGCGGTACAGGTGAATTGGGTAGGCTAAATTGTCCGTAGTGTATGAGTCTGAATGAGTGTGTATGGATGTTTCCCAGAGATGGGTTGCGGCTGGAAGGGCATCCGCTGCGTAAAACAAATGCTGGATAAGTTTGCGGTTCATTCCGCTGTGGCGACCCCAGATTAATAAAGGGACTAAGCCGAAAAGAAAATGATGATGATGTGTTCAGCGTCCCGATTGGCTGTAGACCATTGTCAATCAACTCCTCCGTGTCTCCTGTACAGTACAGAATGCATTCAGCTTGTCAAGTTAACATAAATCTTCAATCGCTAGCGGTGTGAGTTTCAACAAGAATGCAAAAAGTGTTGTGACTGTCTGCAGCAAGACCATCGTAAAGGGGGTTGCACACCGGATGCGTTGCACCATGCATTTTAGAATTGTAAACATAGGTTTATATCAGGGTGTGCACACCGGCACTGCAAGTCGGCGGCTGCCTGCAGTGCCCAGCTACAACTCAGGACACTGTTCATATTTCTTCTGCGCCATCTGAATAGTTTAGTTTTTAAATAACATGTAAATGTGCGCGTCCGGTGTGTGTTACTTCCAGCTGTCATGTGCAACCCACATCCGGTGTGTAACCCCGTTAAAGATTTTGAGCACATCATCCTCTTTATGCATGTTGTCCTACTCCAAGCTGTATAGGCTCGAAAGCCTACTACCAATTAAGCATATTAGGTGATGTGCATCTCTGTAATAAGAAGGGGTGTGGTCTAATGACATCAACACCCTATATCAGGTGTGCATAATTATTAGGCAACTTCCTTTCCTTTGGCAAAATGGGTCAAAAGAAGGACTTGACAGGCTCCGAAAAGTCAACAATAGTGAGATATCTTGCAGAGGGATGCAGCACTCTTAAATTTGCCAAGCTTCTGAAGCGTGATCATCCAACAATCAAGCGTTTCATTCAAAATAGTCAACAGGGTCGCAAGAAGCGTCTGGAAAAACCAAGGTGCAAAATAACTGCCCATGAACTGAGAAAAGTCAAGCGTGCAGCTGCCAAGATGCCACTTGCCACCAGTTTTGCCATATTTCAGAGCTGCAACATCACTGGAGTGCCCAAAAGCACAAGGTGTGCAATACTCAGAGACATGGCCAAGGTAAGAAAGGCTGAAAAAAAACCACCACTGAACAAGACACACAAGCTGAAACGTCAAGACTGGGCCAAGAAATATCTCAAGACTGATTTTTCTAAGGTTTTATGGACTGATGAAATGAGAGTGAGTCTTGATGGGCCCATGGCTGGATCGGTAAAGGGCAGAGAGCTCCAGTCCGACTCAGACGCCAGCAAGGTGGAGGTGGAGTACTGGTTTGGGCTGGTATCATCAAAGATGAGCTTGTGGGGCCTTTTCGGGTTGAGGATGGAGTCAAGCTCAACTCCCAGTCCTACTGCCAGTTTCTGGAAGACACCTTCAAGCAGTGGTACAGGAAGAAGTCTGCATCCTTCAAGAAAAACATGATTTTCATGCAGGACAATGCTCCATCACACGCGTCCAAGTACTCCACAGCATGGCTGGCAAGAGAGGGTCTAAAAGAAGAAAAACTAATGACATGGCCTCCTTGTTCACCTGATCTGAACCCCATAGAGAACCTGTGGTCCATCATCAAATGTGAGATTTACAAGGAGGGAAAACAGTACACCTCTCTGAACAGTGTCTGGGAGGCTGTGGTTGCTGCTGCACGCAATGTTGATGGTGAACAGATCAAAACACTGACAGAATCCATGGATGGCAGGCTTTTGAGTGTCCTTGCAAAGAAAGGTGGCTATATTGCTCACTGATTTGTTTTTGTTTTGTTTTTGAATGTCAGAAATGTATATTTGTGAATGTTGAGATGTTATATTGGTTTCACTGGTGAAAATAAATCATTGAAATGGGGATATATTTGTTTTTTGTTAAGTTGCCTAATAATTCTGCACAGTAATAGTCACCTGCACACACAGATATCCTCCTAAAATAGCTCAAACTAAAAACAAACTAAAAACTACTTCCACAAATATTCAGCTTTGATATTAATGAGTTTTTTGGGTTCATTGAGAACATGGTTGTTGTTCAATAATAAAATTAATCCTCAAAAATACAACTTGCCTAATAATTCTGCACTCCCTGTAAAGTGTATAGTAAGGGGTTTTACAGCTTTAAAACAGCTAGAATAATTGTAAAAAATAAAGCGGACTACTTCATGGATTTCACCTATTGCGGGTTATTTTTGAAACGTAACTCCTGTGATTAACAAGGGACCACTGTATATGCTGTCATAACAAATAATGTCATCTTTGCATTTAAAATGTCATACCTGAGCGACTCACACTAGAGCCCTGCACAGACCTTAAATCTAAGCTCTAGCCCGGCAACCAGCTTATACTGTTACAGCCAACAAAATAGAGCAGATTTGTATTTAATATAAAGTTTTTCGTCTTCGTTTTTTATCAGAATAATGTAGAGAAATGTTTGAAGTTTTTTTTTTTTTTTGGTTTTTTTTTTAAATGTAAGTTTTAGTTTAAGTGACATCAATATTTAAGCGGTATGTTGTCCACAGTGAGTTTACTCAATTTAACCCAGTGGCGTACGCACTGTGCGTACCTACCATGAGAGGGCGCAAATTAATGCAGCTTTTTTGTTTGTTTATTTATTTATTTATTTTTTACACATAATAAATATGATTATCAAACAGTATACACTACGATGTATTGACAAAGCAAGAAAGAATGAGAATAAATAAAGGTGTGCATTTGTGTGTTTTAAAGTGTGTATGTACTTGCATGGTGGGAGATGGGTAAAGGAATCTATTGGCTTTAGTTTTGCTGGTGGTTTTTCCGCACACTAAAAGTGACAATTCAGATAGCTAGTGTTTAAAACGAGCTTCAACATGAGTAAACACTCTTTAAAACAGCTAAACTTAATTGAGGCATTTGCCAGAAGGCCTAAAACTAATGAGAGAAATATTGAATCCCCATATGGGGCTGAGACCGCAGTCTCATCAGCACCTGAGCTGGGGGAAGTCCAAGCCCAGTCTGTGTCTCTTTCATCGGACAATTCAGATCCGCCAGCTGCGCAGCCTCCTCGCATGGCACAGCTATATCATTCAAGGTGTTTTAAACACTTTCATTTTATTTAGGCTAGATTATTATTTTATTTGACAATCCAGTTGGTGTTTTGGCGCTGAAGCATATAGCGGACTTGTTTTGAAGCACTTCACCTCAGATGTTATTCGTTCTTCTATTTTATCTAGTAGATAACTGACCAACAAAAACATATATTAAAACTAAGAGGCAAACTATACGAAATTTGTTGTAAAAAGATATTTTTTCCAAGACAAATATAGGAATTATATTTTAGTTTGAGCCTGTCCATTAGCCTGCACAACTGCGGGTGGATGACTTGTTTCAGGCAGTGGAAAATAAGGATTTAATTAATGCTTCACTAATTGTACCACAATCCTCTGTTATATATTTGCAAATTTTTTAACATTGTCATAATTGCAAAGATTACGCCTTGAGCATCTGATTTTACCTTGGTGCTGATGTGCTTTTATTACATTTAGATTTCAGAGAAAATATGTTAATTTTAAAAGGGAACGAATTATGTCGTAAGGAATGCCCTTAAATAATGTAGCCTTTGACAGCAAGCATCAGTGTCTCTTGAGATTGAAATGAAAGGCGGAGCGGTGCTGGATTTGTGCATAATTGGAATAAAACCCTGCAGGTGCCGCTGGACTTACAAAGTCGTGCATTGTGCATAACCAGTCGGCTCATTATTTAAAGTTGTCACTATTTGAAAAGTTCACCAGAGGTTTGTCTTTCCTCTAGAGTTTTTCACAGTTTTAAGTTCGCCATTGCCAATTTTTCTCTTTATGTTCTCTATTGCACGTGGCTGGAAATCTCTATGCATGAGACATCACTGACGCTTCCAGACCGCACGCATTAGATCTCATTAAACTTTTTTTTTTTTTTTTTTGCAGTTTTCTAATGCAGGCCTGAATCCTGATATGCGTGCTAGCTATGATGTGAAAATTGACCCGAAGCCTGGCCCTAGGTGCAAAAAAAAAAAAGTCAAGCCCGTCAGGCTCAAATGCAGGGCTAACTCACACTTAATGACAGTAGTCATATATGCATAACATCTCATTCATGACGTCATATCATGATTATAAAGATGTAATAACAGTCTTATGAACACTCCTTGAAGTAAGGAGTTATTAATTGCTGCAACAACACTTACTGTCAGTGTTATTCACAAGCGTTCTGAATGTGGTGTAAGTCTTTAGGAGTTAACGTGTTGTTTTGTTTTGTTTTGTTTTTTCCAGGCAGCCAAACAGTATCCTTACAACAACCTGTATCTGGAGAGAGGAGGAGATCCAGAGAAAGAGCCTGAGCCTGTCAAAAACTACCAGATCTAATGCTCTTCTATAACTTGTGTATATTTCTGTCTCTCTAATAAATTACATTTAATTGTCATCTCTTGAGTTTGTCATTTATTATTTTACTTTTACAGTTTATTGAAATAAGATATCAGAATGTCCTCAGAAATTCATTTTCCTTCAGCTTAGTCCCTTTATTCATCAGGGGTCGCCACAGCGGAATGAACCGCCAATTATTTCAGCATATGTTTTACGCAGTGGATTCCCTTCCAGCTGCAACCCATCTCTGGGAAACACCCATACACACTCATTCACACTCATAAACTACGGCCAATTTAGCTTACCCAGTTTCCCTGTAGCGCATGTGTTTGGACTGTGGGGGAAACCAGAGCACCCGGAGGAAACCCACACCAACACGGGGAGAACATGCAAACTCAGAAACACCAACTGACCCAGCCGGGACTCAAACCAGAGACCTTGCTGTGAGGCCACAGTGCTCACCACTGAGCCATCATGAAATTAATTTTAACACTGCTCAGATATGATTTTATAAATATATTCAGTAATTTGTTTTCTAACTTTTATTTTTTAAATGTGCATGTTTGCAGGTGTACACACACACACACACACACACACACACGTTGTTCATAAATAAATCTGACAAATATTTTACTGATATCAAACTGACAAATAAAACTTTTATTTATAATATAATATTTTATAATTTAAACTAAAATAAATATAAAATATATTTATGAATAAAACTGACACGTATGTTACTGATATTATTCTAATCAGTATGAATGTATGTAAATTAACAGTTTTACTTTGATTAAATAAGACTTGGGGATAAAATGTCTCAAATCTTATAGAAAATGTGCTATTTATTCAGCAATGTTACCATTAATCCAAAGTTGAGAGCGTCTTGCAGTGGTGTAAAGTAACCCATTATAAATACTCAAGTCACTGTAATTGACTTTAACAGAAATTGTAATTTACTAAGTAGTTTTATAAATGTGTACTTTCACTCTCCCTTAAGTATATTTTTAATGCAGTATCGGTACTTTTACTCCACTACTTTCCTTCAATCTGCAGTCATTACTTTATTTGGTCTTGTCTATGGGGATTAGAAAAATCAGTCCTGTGATTTCTGTCCAATCAAATCACACAGAAGGTAAAATCGCCTCATAATGAACTACCTCAACACATGGGCGATTTATAATTGCAGCAAACTGTTTGGAAGCATTAAAAGTGTCCAAGATGATGTCTAAAATCACTGACCCAGAGACTGTTTAGATGCATATCACTGATGAGAAGATGACGGATGTTTACTGTATGATGACCGAAATGGCCTTTAACACCCAGCAGGCACAGGCCGTCAACATGCCGTCAGATTGACGCTGTACCCCAACGTCATGGGGACGTTGCATTTTGTTTGGATATTAAAATCAGGTTGACATCAGAACCCAATGTCAGGGTGATGTCAGTGTCCAACCTAAATCAACCAAATATGATGTTACAGCTTGACGTTGTGTGGAAGTTACCACTATGACGTCTATCAGACATTGGATTTTGTTTGCCATACCTGATGAATAAATGTCAGTATTTGAGGCTGGTTTTAGATGTTGGCTCCATGTTGATTTTGGTCACTTTCCAACACAACCTAAAATCAACGTCATTATTGAACGTCAAAATAATGTTTTCCTTAGATGCTGGCTAGACGTTGAATTTTGGTCACCTGGCGTCACAACCTAAATCTAACCTAATATTAAGTCTGATGACAGTGTGTGGCTGCTGGGCAATCACTAAATGCACTACAGAATGTTACGTTTACACACTTCCACAAATTACATGGAAATGCATCAGCTTTTTACAATGTACACTCTAAAAAAACGTTATTTATTTAACCCAATGGTTGAGTTAACAAGTATTTTTAACATTTATTGGGTTATTTATTAATAACTCAACCAGTTGGGTTAAATATTTGGTGCTTTGTTGGGTTATTTTTTAACCTTTATTGGGTTATTTATTTACAGTTTTTCTCAAATGCTAAAACACAAAAGCCAATCCTCTAAACTAAATGACCAGTTGTCTAAACACATTTACTAAATCTAGCCATCATTTCCCAATATCATAAACACATTTCACATGAAGACACAATTCACAAAACACAATCCTCCATTCTCATAAATCTAAACACAATTTTTCCTTGCTAAAACACAAGTTGCAAAAGATCTCTGCTCATATTCTCAAATGAAAGCTCATGTGATGCAAAATGCTCGCCACAGTCAGCAATATTTGAACACAATGAACACACCTGGCATCATTCATTACACACAATGCCTCAAACTGAAGACACTTGTTGCTAATGCTGTGACCACATGTATAAAAGCAAGTTCAGAGTGCACAGTTTGCTAAGGATTCCAAACAAACACAATGGATAAAGGCAGAGTCAGGGGAATTTGAGTCAGAGGAGGGAGAAGAGCTGGCCATGAAAGAAGAGGAGCAGGCCAACGAGGAAGAGGCCAACAAGGGAGAGGAGAAGGTCCAGGAGGGAGAGAAGAAGGTCCCCCCAAGACAACATCGCACCATCATTACAGACGAGATGCGAGCAACAGTCATTGACCATGTCAATATTACTCTGTGCGGCCATGCGTTCGGAGGGGCTTGTCCACCAGCATGCTGTCTTTGGATCTTACAACACCCAACATCTCCTCACCTTCCTAGAGGAGCTAGGAGACATCCTCCTGGACTGGCAACAACACCATCCTGGGCCCGCACATCACATTTATGCGTGGAGTGAGAGCATGAGACTGATTCCTGTGATACTCCAAGGACAGACGAGTCTTCGCTGAGGTCCAGCTTCCTGCGCCTAGACTGCAGCTCTGCACAAGACGTTTGGCCATAGGGGAAATGGTCGTGCCCAACTGAGCCTGGTTTCTCTCGAGGTTTTTTAAATCTTCGCTTTCTCCAATTGGTGAAGTTTTTTTTTTCCTCGCCGCTGTCACCACTGGCTTGCATGGTTCGGGATCTGTAGAGCTGCGCATCGATGGATTTGCTCTTCAGTGTTTGGACTCTCAGTAGTGATTATTAACCCACACTGAACTGAGCTAAACTGAACTGAACTTAATCTCTGAAAATTGAACTGACACTGTTTACATTCACTATAATCTTCCATGTGAAGCTGCTTTGACACAATCCACATTGTATAAGCGCTATACAAATAAAGATGAATTGAATTGAATTGAATTTATGTGATAATTTGGGACAATGTCCGCATCCACAGAACAAACCAAATCAGTGAGTGGTTCACCACCAACAGTAACCACTTTTTACAGTAAACGTCTGTCTGCCACCCTACTCCCCTTTCCTGAACGCTATAGAGAAGTTCTTCTCATCGTGGAGATAGAAGGTTTATGCCATTCCAGGGCATTTTTCCTGCGCTGCCTGGCAAGAGACAATATAGCCTGCGATGTGGATGAGGGGATGTGGCCCGATGCAGCTCAGCGACATGATGGCGCACAGTGATTGTGGTGTGTGTGTGTGAATAAAGTAAATAAAAAAACTTTACACCCTGATCATGTTTTCAAGAGTGCTGTTGTGTGCAATAGATTCTGTTTTTGCATTGAGTTGTTACAGTAGTGTACATGCAGTATTTTCTATAGATTTATAATCTTCATAAACAACTCACAAATCTAAATGCCTAATCCTCTGCTAAGAAGATCCGTTACTGTAAAGTTTCTAAAAATATGTATTGGCAGTTATGAAACAAAGAACCTTCTCACAAAATGAGCATTGTGTTTTCAATTGTTTTGCTGTAGTGTGTAAGGATGTGTATAGTGTTTACATTTTTGAAAGCTTCGAGCTGCTCTTTTGGTGTGAAAGGTTAAGTTTTGAAGTGAGAAGGTGTGGTTGTGTTTATGTAGCTGTAGAAAAGGGTGTTGTGTTTAGACATTGGGAAACATAGAGGAAGCATTTGTGATATGTGTTTTAGCATTTGAGAAAAACTGTAATAACTCAACCAGTTGGGTTAAACAATTGGAATTTCAACAGTCAACTGATTTACCTGACACAGAACAGCTGTATTAATATGCGTGCACAATGTTGTTTTTGCATTACTATGTTTATTTAAGCTTAAGCTCAAGTTTATTTAGTTTTTTTCACCTGCACTCTTAATTATTGATGATACAAACGTGCGCCTCCTAGCCGATCTATATTAACTGCATAAAAACGCTGTGTCTGGAACTTAAAATGTAGTGGAAGTAAAGCATTTTCTATATTTTTGAAAACTGCATGTTATTTATTTACACAGCCATATTTATCAAATTATTAGTAGTAATAGTAGCTATGGTAATACCAGAATGGAAAAAAATAATATTTAATCAAATTAACCAAATGCATTGGGTTAAAATAACCCAGTTGGGAAGGTGCTATAATAACCTATAGTTGGGTTATATATGTTGGGGTATTTTTAACCCAACTACTTTAACTGAGTACTCACTACTCTTTACTACTAATCAGCAACAACGATGAGACTGCCTGGGAGGAGATACAGCATCTGGCCACCTGGTGCACCGACAATAATCTGCTCCTTAACACCGACAAGACCAAGGAGCTCATTGTGGACTTCAGGAAAGGACGAACAGGCTCACATGATCCCATCCACATCAATGGGATGGCCGTCGAGCCTGTCTCATCCTTCAAGTTCCTGGGGACCCACATCTCAAAGGACCTTTCCTGGACCACCAACACCTCCAGCCTGGTCAAGAAGGCTCACCAGCGCCTATTTTTCTTAAGGCAACTTAAGAAGAACCAGCTGTCATCAGCCGTCTTGGTGAACTTCTACCACTGCACAATAGAAAGCATCCTGACGAACTGTGTCACAGTCTGGTATGGAAGCTGCTCTGTTGCGGAGCGTAAGGCACTGCAGCGGGTGCTGAAAACTGCCCAACGCATCACAGGGACCACACTGCCAACCATAGAGGACATCCAGAGGAAACACTGTCTGCGCCGAGCACGCAGTATTCTTAAGGACTCCTCTCACCCTGCTCACAGACTGTTTTCTCTCCTGCCTTCCGGCAGGCGCTTCAGGCTCCCCCGGACAAAAACCAGCAGACTAAGGAACAGCTTCTTCCCCAGAGCTGTCTCCCTTTTGAACTCTGCCCCCCACTGACTCTTTGCCCCCCTAATAAACCCCTCACTCTCCTCATACCTTATACTCCTCATAATCACTGCACTATTTAACATTTGCACTATTTAAAAATTGCACATATTCATTGCACTGATTCATTTATTTGAACTGTACATACCCACTGCACATTTGTAATTATGTACACACCCACTGTACATATACATTTGTAATTATGTTTATATATCTGCACATTATTAATAGCAACCTGTACATATATCCATCTATTGTAAATCTCTGTTCATAGCTAATACAACCTGTATATAATGTTCATAGTACATCCATTTGTAAATATCACCATAGTTTTTCTATAACTGCACTTTATAACTTATACCTGTATCCTGCACTTGCTGCTATTGCACTCCTGGTTAGACCTAAACTGCATTTCGTTTCCTTGTACTTGTACATGTGTAATGACAATAAAGTTGAATCTAATCTAATCTACTCTTGAGTACTTTTGAAAGCTCTACTTTTAACTCATACTTTGAGTAATATTTACAACAGATGCTTTTATTCTACTTGCACTACATTTTTAGGCAAGTAATGGTACTTTAACTTAAGTATGATTTTCAGTACTCTTTCCACCTCTGGTAATCAGGCATTCTTGATTGCTGCTGGTTTTTCTTGTTGGGAAGAGGGACAATGTGTAATTATTACTGTTGATCATCAGATTCAGGGCAAAAACACCTTTGTGCACTCACCTTGATATGAGAATCTCAAAGTAATCCCCTGGTCTCTCAGAACACAGTAAACACAGTGAGTGTATTCCTGCACACACACTATAATCTGCTGTTTTACTCCACTGAACTCCAGATAACAGATAGACACTCTTCAGCACAGGCCGATCTAAAGAATAAATGCTGACAACTGATGATCAGCAGGAACAATGTTAAGTTTTACCTCCTCCCAATAGGGAAAAACACTATAATCAAGAATGCATGATTATCTGCTGTCATGACTTTGCAGTCAATAAATGTGAGTATAATGGAAGTCAATGGAACAAAAACAGCACCAACATCACCATTCACTGCATTAATACTCACTACTCTTGAGTACTTTTGAATACTTTTTTTACTCATACTTTGAGTAATATTTAAAACAGATACTTTTACTCTGCTTGCACTACATTTTGAGGCAATGTAATGGTACTTTACCTAAGTATGATTTCAGTACTCTTTCCACCACTGCCGTCTTGCGAACTCTTAAAGGGATAATTCACTCAAAAATTAATATTTGCTTACAATTTACACACCCTTGAGTGGTTCCAAACCCGTAGAAGTTTGGTTAAACTTAAAACAAGAAAGCTGGAAACCTGTGATCATTGACTTCAATAGTAAGAAAGCTAATATGGAAATCAATGGTGCATAGTTTCAACATTTTTCAAAGTATATTATTTTGTGTTCAACAGAAGACATAAAAAGGAGAGTGATAACAGATTTTTTTCAGTATTGGGTCGTTATTATCTCTTTAAAATGTTTAAATGATTATCGCGTGGATTCTGACCCTCGCCAGTTTCCGTACTGGACTACAATTCCGCCCTGGACTACATTCCCCATGAGTGACGCGAGGAGCGCCGCTGAACTCTCCTCAACACACAGACGAGACTAGCAGTCACACAACCCCGTAAGTGCATATTCTACACTGTAATTGTTGTTTTTTTATGATAAACATTATGTTTTAGTGTTTTATTGTGCGCGTTATTGTTCTGTTATCCGTGTGTTGGTGTGTTTTTGAAGCGCAGACAGTGAGCAGCAGGTTAATGCTAACGCTAACAGCAGCTGATGAGGAATAAACAAATGCGATTATCAATATACACTTAAGCTCTATATGAGCTCCACACTGTTTAGTACACACTCAGTTCATTAGGATTGTACTTTACTATTGAGAACACAGATAATTGGAGTCTGGGTGACATTACAGGTTGTGTTTCCACACACGAGTTGAGCTGCTGCTTTTGTGATTTCTGTGACGGGATTGTGCTGGAACTGTAATCTGATAAAGGAATAAGTCATGTAATTTGAGACTGAGTGTGCAGTGAGTGTTGACAGCTCAGTGTGCTGCTCCTGTGTCTTCAGGTGAGGAAGATGAGGGTGAAGGAGATCCTCAGGACGGCCACACAGGCGTGGAGTCCTGCCAGACAACACCCGGCCTACCTGGCTTTAGGTAAGTGTGTGTGTGTGTGTGTAACGCCCAGCCTACCTGGCCTTAGGTAATAGTGTGTGTGTGTGTGTGTGTGTGTGTGTGTGTGTAACGCCCATCCTACCTGGCCTTAGATAATAGTGTGTGTGTGTGTGGAACACCACCTAGCCTTAGGGGAGTGTGTGTGTGTGTGTGTGTGTGTGTGTGTGTGTGTGTGTGTGTGTGTGTGTGTGTGTGTGTGTGTGTGTGTGTGTGTGTGTGTGTGTGTGTCTGTAAGTGTAACACTCGGCCTACCTGGCCTTAGGCGTGTGTGTGTGTGTGCGTGTGTGTGTAACGCCCAGTCTACCTGGCCTTCGGGGAGAGAGAGAGAGAGAGAGAGAGAGAGAGAGAGAGAGGAGAGAGAGAGAGAGAGAGAGAGAGAGAGAGAGAGAGTGTGTGTGTGTGTGTGTGTGTGGAACAGCACCTAGCCTTAGGTGAGTGAGTGTGTGTGTCTGTAAGTGTAACACTCGGCCTACCTGGCCTTAGGCGTGTGTGTGTGTGTGTAACGCCCAGTCTACCTGGCCTTAGGTGAGAGAGAGAGAGTGTGTGTGTATATATGTATGTATGTATGTGTAACAACCGGCCTATTTGGCCCTAGGTAAGTGAGAATGTGTGTGTGTAACACCCAGCCTACCTGGCCTTAGGTAATAGTGTGTGTGTGTGTGTGTGTGTGTGTGTGTAATGCCCAGCCTACCTGGCCTTAGATAATTGTGTGTGTGTGAACAGCACCTAGCCTTAGGTGAGTGTGTGTGTGTGTGTGTGTGTCTGTAAGTGTAACACTCGGCCTACCTGGCCTTAGGCGTGTGTGTGTGTGAACGCCCAGCCTACCTGGCCTTAGGTGAGAGAGTGTGTGTGTGTGTGTATGTATGTGTAACACCCAGCCTACCTGGCCTTAGGTAATAGTGTGTGTAACACCACCTAGCCTTAAGTGACTGAGTGAGTGAGTGTGTGTGTGTGTGTGTGTGTCTATAAGTGTAACACCCAGCCTACCTCTCCTTAGGTAATAGTGTGTGTAACACCACCTAGCCTTAAGTGACTGAGTGAGTGAGTGTGTGTGTGTGTCTATAAGTGTAACACCCAGCCTACCTCTCCTTAGGTAATAGTGTGTGTGTGTGTGTAACACCACCTAGCCTTAAGTGACTGACTGAGTGAGTGAGTGAGTGTGTGTGTGTGTGTGTGTCTATAAGTGTAACACTTGGCCTACCTGGCCTTAGGCATGTGTGTGTGTGTAACGCCCAGCCTACCTGGCCTTAGTTAAAACTGTGTGTGAGAGTTAAAAGTGTGTGTGAGAGTGAGTGAGTGAGTGAATGTAACACCTGTCCTTAGCTGAGTGTGTGTATGTGTATGTGTAACACCCAGCCTACCTGGCTTTAGGCAACTATTTATGTGTGTGTGTGTGCGTGTGTGTGTACACCGCATGCCAAAACAGAATTATAGCAAGACATACATCAAAACATTGATCATCTTTAGTAAAAATATACAAACATTTGTGTGTAAAAGCATCAGTGTTGCAGCATTTACATGATGCTGAAATGTTTTCTCCTGTGTCTGCTACACCTGATGTTGTTTGGTGCTTGTTCTGGAGATCACATGTACATTCGATTCAGGTATGGAGGATGCTTGCCTCCTTCTTCTCATTGGCTTTTCATTTGATGTGGTCGAGCTCAACCACTCCCACTGGCAGAGCTGGGATTATAAACAAAACGCTATTGGCTGTTTTTAAAGGGGAGGAGCTACACTATGTCCCGCCTTCTCTTCATGTCAAACATCAAATTAATGAAATGCACATTTTAAAGCACTTAACTTTGACTTTGGAAAAGGCTAATAATCTTCTCCCCCATCTGGTGTCCGCAGGCACCGCAGCGCAGCAGTTAGACGCCTCCTTCAACACCAGCTCTGCCCTGGAGATCTTCGATATGGATTTTTCAGATACATCAATGGACATGAAACTTAGAGGAACTCTGGCCACATCCAACAGGTCCATCACAACACTATACGCTACACACAAAACACACACTTCTGCTCACCAAGGCTGCAGCCGTAAATTAAATCAAAGTAAAAACTGCTAAAAAAGTTATATTGCAATTATAAATAAAGGTTACGCTGCAAAAAGCTTTTCTTACTTGGGGTTTTTGGCTGATTTCTAGTCCAAACATCTAAAACTTCTTAAATCATGAAGCATTTTCAAGACAAGCAAAAAATACTGTGCTGTTATCAGAAATAATATGCCAGAATGAAGTGAGTTTTCACTTAAAACAAGCAAAATAATCTGACAATGAGGTAAGTGAAATAATGCTATTTCAAAGTGAAAACAAGCTTATTTTACTCACCCCATTGGCAGATTATTGAACTTGTTTTAAGTGAAAACTCAATTCTGGCATATTATTTCTGAAAACAGCACAGTATTTTTTGCTTGTCTTAAAAATGCTTCATGATTTAAGAATTTTTTTTATTTAAAAACTCACTTAATTTTGACTAAAGTCTATCCAGAAAACTCTAATTCACTTTTATCTTTGCTGCATTGTTGATCTGTGCTTGTAATTTATTTGTTCTATATTATTTGAGATAAAAAATCACCCCAATCCATCTAAAATGAAGACAGCTTTGCAAATACATATATATATATATACACACACACACACACACACACACACACACACACACACACACACACACACACACACACACACACACACACACACACATGCACTCACTGGCCACTTTATTAGGTACACCTGTCCAACTGCTCGTTAATGCAAATTTCTAATCAGCCAATCACATGGCAGCAGCTCAATGCATTTAGGCATGTAGACATGGTCAAGACGATCTGCTGCAGTTCAAAGTGAGCATCAGAATGGGGAAGAAAGGGGATTTAAGTGACTTTGAACGTGGCATGGTTGTTGGTGCCAGACGGGCTGCTCTGAGTATTTCAGAAACTGCTGATCTACTGGGATTTTCACGCACAACCATCTCTAGGGTTTACAGAGAATGGTCTGACAAAGAGGAAATATCCAGTGAGCGGCAGTTCTGTGGGCGCAAATGCCTTTTTGATGCCAGAGGTCAGAGGAGAATGGCCAGACTGGTTCCAGCTGATAGAAAGGCAACAGTAACTCAAATAAGCACTCGTTACAACCGAGGTCTGCAGAAGAGCATCTCTGAACACACAACACATCCAACCTTGAGGCAGATGGGCTACAGCAGCAGAAGACCACACCGGGTGCCACTCCTGTCAGCTAAGAACAGGAAACTGAGGCTACAATTCACACAGGCTCACCAAAACTGGACAATAGAAGATTGGAGAAACGTTGCCTGGTCTGATGAGTCTCCATTTCTGCTGCCACATTCAGATGGTCGGGTCAGAATTTGGCCTCAACAACATGAAAGCATGGATCATCCTGCCTTGTATCAGCTGTTCAGGCTGGTGGTGGTGGTGGTGTAATGGTGTGGGGGAGATTTTCTTGGCACACTTTGGGTCCATTAGTACCAATTGAGCATCGTGTCAACACCACAGCCTACCTGAGTATTGTTGCTGACCATGTCCATCCCTTTATGACCACAGTGTCTCCATCTTCTGATGGCTACTACCAGCAAGATAATACACCATGTCATAAAGCGCCAGTCATCTCAGGCTGGTTTCTTGAACATGACAATGAGTTCACTGTACTCAAATGGCCTCCACAGTCAGCAGAGCTCAATCCAATAGAGCACCTTTGGGATGTGGTGGAACGGGAGATTGGCATCATGGATGTGCAGCCGACAAATCTGCAGCAACTGTGTGATGCTATCATGTCAATATGGAGCAAAATCTCTGAGGAGTATTTCCAGTAGCTTGTTGAATCTCTGCCACGAAGGATTAAGGCAGTTCTGAAGGCAAAGGAGCTCCAACCCGGTACTAGTAAGGTGTACCTAATAAAGTGGCCGGTGAGTGTGTGTGTGTATATATATATATATCTCGTATGAATACGAAATATTGCAATGTCAGATTGTTTTTTAGTTGTGTCTGTACACTGCATGGACCTGTTTTTAGAAATAAATATTTTTATCATGTTAACAAATACCAATTTTTTTTTCCTTGTGTAACAAAAGGAGTTGTGGGGGTAGCTGTCTGTGACTTATGCACAGGCAAACACACCTTAAATGTTCTTCAAAAAACTAGTTGAGCTAATCTACTAATCTGAAGGTTTCAGGTATATATGTGCATTATTACAGTCTCTCCATAATGAATCATAGAGAAAGCCATTGCTATATTTTTGGCTTTCACATAGATGTATTTAGTTTATCGATGTCTTTTTTTTTTAAAGACTTTAAATTTACACTGATGCCAATAGCAGAAATGCAGGTTTAACAGCAGCTTTAGGGCAGAATGTTTCATAAATGTCGTCATCCTGCGAGACGTGCTGAACATGTTTCTGACACGCCTGTAGAATGTCACTCGCTGAATTATTATCAGTATGTCTGTATATGCAGTCGAAGGCAAAATTATTCGCCCTCCAATGAAATTTTTCTAATATCTGGAGAAAGTCATTTCATTTAGTTTGGCAAATGTAAAACAAATGTAAAAACTGCTGTGGTCAATATTATTTGTCCCCTTAAGAAATTAATATTTTCAATTATCTACAAAACAAACCACTGTTGCCCAATTAACCTTAATTAACCTAGTTAAACCTTTAAAGTCCCCATGAAATCAAAACTAAGCGTAGTGATGTTGTTGGCTCACATTGCTTGTTTTGTGCTGAACAGTTCATCTGTGCATGTCATTAAGAACAAAAACAATTCTTTTCTCTTGTAATCTTTAATTGAAACTTGCAAATGCACTTCCTGTTCATTCTCAGTTAAATTCTAGATTAGGTCTGTCTGAGGTAGTGGGCGTGGCTAACACTTAACCATGCCCCTCCAGCTGTCAGTTTTGATCACAAACAGAAATGGTGAGCAGGAGGAGGAGTCTGTTAGGCTGTAAAAACTCTCCCCAAACCCTTTTCCCCATCTTCTGAATGAAACGCCTACTTTACTACATCCAATCAGCTCGCAGTAGAAAAAACAAGCCACGCCCACTGCTTTCTCATTTAATATTCCGTTTCTCTGCATCACAATACCGAAAAAAAATGGTTGCAGCTTCTGCTTCATGTGCACTTTATCTCTAAGCTGAATGCTAGTATCTTATCAAATAGCTGCAGTGCAGTGCGTGTGTATTTGTGCTAGTGTGTGTGTGTATTTGTGTTGATCTGAGTGTGTGTTTTCAGGTTTCACAGTCTGATCTGGGTGGCGTTTGGTATGGACGTTCAGCCGTCGTCGGGTCGGCTCATTGGAGGCAGTGAGAACGGAAGCGTGACCGTCTTCAATCCCGACGTGATTCTGACCGCAGGAGAGGATGCTGTGATTGGCCAGTCCAATAAACACACAGGACCTGTTCGGGCCCTCGACTACAACCGCTTCCAGGTAGAGTCCTGCTTTTAAAAAGAATTCACATTTATTAAACTCCCACATTTTTTTCCTTCACTAGGTTATAGGTTATTAACCTATACAATTAGCTTCAGCATATCAAAATTCATCAGTTATATCATTATATATATATATTGGATACGATTGTGTGACCTCATAACTCTGCATCAGACTGTCACACAGAATTAATACTGGGCTCATTTAACTGACACTACCAAGCAGCCAAACACTGATGACCTTTTAACTTTCTACCCACACTTTAGCAACCAGAGACTGCACCTTAACACCATAGACTGTGGTCAGGTCGGCTATCAAATGCTAATTAATCCAACATATTCATTCATTCATCATTCATTTTCTTTTCGGCTTAGTCCCTTTATTAATCTGGGGTCGCCACAGCGGAATGAACCACCAGCTTATCCAGCACATGTTTTACACAGCGGATGCCCTTCCAGTTGCAACCCATTACTGGGAAACATCCATACACTCTCATTCACACACATACAGACAATTTAGCTTACCCAATTCCCCTATAGCGCATGTGTTTGGACTGTGGGGGAAACCGGAGCACCCGGAGGAAACCCACACCAACACGGGGAGAACATGCAAACTCCACACAGAAACACCAACTGACCCAGCCGGGACTCGAACCAATAACCATCTTGCTGTGAGGCGATCGTGCTACCCACTGCGCCACCGTGACGCCCCATCTAACATACTAATCATGCTAATTTATACTGGAAACGTGCTAGAAACATGCTAATCCATATTGGAAACATGAAAGTAACATGCTATTTCAAACTAGAAACATGCTAGCAACATGCTAATTGTTGCTTTAAACATTCATTTCTTTATTTTCTTTCGGCTTAGTCCCTTTTATATATCAGGGGTCGCCACAGCGGAATGAACCACCAACTTATCCAGCATATGTTTTATGCAGCGGATGCCCTTCTAGCTGCAACCCATAACTGGGAAACACCCACACAGAAACACCAACTGACCCAGCGGTGACTCGAACCAGCAACCTTCTTGCTGTGAGGCGATCGTGCTACGCACTGCGCCACAGTGACGCCCCATCTAACATGCTAATCATGCTAATTTATACTGGAAACATGCTAATCCATACTGGAAACATGAAAGCAGCATGCTAATTAATACTAAATTTTATGCTGTCAACATGCTAATTCACACTATAAAAATGCTAATTCATACTAGAAACATGCTAGCAACATGCTAATTGTTGCTTTAAACATTCATTTCTTCATTTTCTTTTCGGCTTAGTCCCTTTATTTATCAGGGGTCGCCACAGCGGAATGAACCGCCAACTTATCCAGCATATGTTTTATGCAGCGGATGCCTTTCTAGCTGCAACCCATCACTGGGAAACACCCACACAAAAACACCAACTGACCCAGCCGGGACTCGAACCAGCAACCTTCTTGCTGTGAGGCGATCGTGCTACCCACTGCGCCACAGTGATGCCCCATCTAACATGCTAATCATGCTAATTTATACTGGAAACATGCTAATCCATACTGGAAACATGAAAGCAACATGCTAATTAATACTAAATTTATGCTGTCAACATGCAGCGGATGCCCTTCTTGCTGTAACCCAGTACTGGGAAACACCCATACACTCTCATTCACACACATTCACTACTGACAATTTAGTTCCTCAATTCCCCTATAGCGCATGTGTTTGGACTGTGGGGGAAACCGGAGCACCCGGAGGAAACCCACGCCAACACGGGGAGAACATGCAAACTCCACACAGAAACGCCAACTGACCCAGCCGGGGCTCAAACCAGCGACCTTCTTGCTCTGAGGCGATCGTGCTACCCACTGCGCCACCGTGACGCCCAACATGCTAATTCACACTTGCTAAGTATTGTTTTAAACCTGAAAATAATAATAATTTATGCTAATTAGCTTATTCATCCACACTTTTAAAAATATTTTCAAACTGTTCTGAAGCCACCATAAAGTTTGTCTTCAAATGTTAATATCTACTTAATAAATTACTGTAAATTAAAATTTGGCCAATGTTACTTGTTGAACCCTAAAGTAATGTAATGTAATGTGTATTTATATAGCGCATTTATTGTGTATGGCCATACACCCAAAGCACTTCACAATCATGAGGGGGGTCTCTCCACATGTCTCTCTAAGTGGTAATGAGGTCTTAATATTTATGGAAAGAGTGTTATAAACGTTACTGTTACAACAAAACCCAATCAAAACCATCTCCCCTTCTTGAACCCAATACCCCAAACTGGCTTTGTGCAACAGGCCTCGTGTGTGTGTGTGTGTGTGTGTGTGTGTGTGTGTTTTGCTAGACATGACACCAGTTTTATTTTTCCCTCATATCAGAGTAATCTGATCGCATCAGGAGCCAATGACTCCGAGATCTACATCTGGGACCTGAACAACTTCAGCAATCCAATGACTCCAGGCACAAAGTCACAGGTACGGCTCGTTTCTTTAATCTGGCGACTCTATAATGTTGTGTATTGTGCAATCATAGTATTATTTGATGGTCAGTAAATGCACTTCTGTCTCCGTTCCTTCAGCTCTGTGAGGTAAGATGAAGGTGATGGTGATTTTAATGAGTGTGGATGGTCTTCTGGTGTGATGTGGGTTTGATGAACCTCTTCTCTTTGGAAATGAAGCTCTTACTAACTCTAAGCAGTGCATTAGTAGTAGGGCTGCACAATATATGTATCGTTTCGGCATCGATATCGCAATTTGTGAAACAGTCACAGGATCTGCAGTGTCAAATTGAGTTTATAATTGACCAAGAAACACATTGGTGGAGCCACTGCAAAGTTTAACCCCAATAAAGTGTGAGATTTTGATTAGGATGGGGTTTTAAGTACTGTGACTATAAGTTCTGAAGCCAATTTAAACGATTTGGACTCAAATTATGAACACTATGAGTGAATTTCTGAATCTCAATACTGTAGCTTGGTGTTAATTCCTTTTTATCTCTGTTCCAGTGAAGTCTGAGCTGAAAGTAGCACACAGATAATGTTCTCTAGCTCTCTGAAACTGACCCTTTCAGGCTTTGATCCTTAATGTGGCGTTTTGGTGACTGTCGCTTTAAATGCAAATGAGATTGCTCTTTTTAATAAGAAGGCGGAGCTACAAATGACATCATGCATAGATGTAAAACAGCACTAGCAGTGTTCTCAGTGCTGGTCAGGTTTGCATGTTGTCGTTGGGTCAGTGTGTGCTTCATGCTTCTGTCAGTCTATGGAGACTCCTGTCGCTGTTCATTTGTGCTTCATCTAAAACTCCACATCTATAATCCTCTGAGTCTATGCTGACATTATCTTCAGCAGCTCAAACACTCTAATGCAGAAGCATGATGCATCGTAATGCCAGTTTTCCCAACACCGTGCAGTCCTAATTAGTAGCTGAAAAAACAACGCTGAGTGTCCGGAGAGCAGCGTGTGTATGCTGGGTTTTGTTGTTTTGGGCTGTTATGGAGTGGTTTATGGGGACCTCAAATGCGTCGTGGTGGTTTTAGCATGTTTGTGCATGTGTTAGCCGGCGGAGGACGTGAGCGTGGTGGCCTGGAACAGTCAAGTGCAGCACATTCTGGCGTCCGCGAACCCCAGCGGGAAAGCAGTGGTGTGGGACCTGAGGAAGAACGAGCCCATCATCAAAATCAGCGACCACAGCAACAGGGTAAGCACATGCTCTGCTCATATTACATCTGAAAATACAGAAATGAACAATTTTTGAATATAGAAAATATTTAACGTTGACTTTATTGTCATTAACTTTATTATTTAGCAGTTTAGATGTAATACAGCAATAAAAATCTAAATAAATATTTGAATGAATAAGTCACTTTACAGGGAGTGCAGAATTATTAGGCAAGTTGTATTTTTGAGGATTAATTTTATTATTGAACAACAACCATGTTCTCAATGAACCCAAAAAAACTCATTAATATCAAAGCTGAATATTTCTGGAAGTAGTTTTTAGTTTGTTTTTAGTTTGAGCTATTTTAGGAGGAAATCTGTGTGTGCAGGTGACTATTACTGTGCATTACTGTGTATAGCCACCTTTCTTGGCAAGGACACTCAAAAGCCTGCCATCCATGGATTCTGTCAGTGTTTTGATCTGTTCACCATCAACATTGCGTGCAGCAGCAACCACAGCCTCCCAGACACTGTTCAGAGAGGTGTACTGTTTTCCCTCCTTGTAAATCTCACATTTGATGATGGACCACAGGTTCTCTATGGGGTTCAGCTCAGGTGAACAAGGAGGCCATGTCATTAGTTTTTCTTCTTTTAGACCCTTTCTTGCCAGCCATGCTGTGGAGTACTTGGACGCGTGTGATGGAGCATTGTCCTGCATGAAAATCATGTTTTTCTTGAAGGATGCAGACTTCTTCCTGTACCACTGCTTGAAGGTGTCTTCCAGAAACTGGCAGTAGGACTGGGAGTTGAGCTTGACTCCATCCTCAACCCAAAAAGGCCCCACAAGCTCATCTTTGATGATACCAGCCCAAACCAGTACTCCACCTCCACCTTGCTGGCGTCTGAGTCGGACTGGAGCTCTCTGCCCTTTACCGATCCAGCCACGGGCCCATCAAGACTCACTCTCATTTCATCAGTCCAGAAAACCTTAGAAAAATCAGTCTTGAGATATTTCTTGGCCCAGTCTTGACGTTTCAGCTTGTGTGTCTTGTTCAGTGGTGGTGGTTTTTCAGCCTTTCTTACCTTGGCCATGTCTCTGAGTATTGCACACCTTGTGCTTTTGGGCACTCCAGTGATGTTGCAGCTCTGAAATATGGCAAAACTGGTGGCAAGTGGCATCTTGGCAGCTGCACGCTTGACTTTTCTCAGTTCATGGGCAGTTTATTTTGCGCCTTGGTTTTTCCAGACGCTTCTTGCGACCCTGTTGACTATTTTGAATGAAACGCTTGATTGTTGGATGATCACGCTTCAGAAGCTTGGCAATTTTAAGAGTGCTGCATCCCTCTGCAAGATATCTCACTATTTTTGACTTTTCGGAGCCTGTCAAGTCCTTCTTTTGACCCATTTTGCCAAAGGAAAGGAAGTTGCCTAATAATTCTGCACACCTGATATAGGGTGTTGATGTCATTAGACCACACCCCTTCTCATTACAGAGATGCACATCACCTAATATGCTTAATTGGTAGTAGGCTTTCGAGCCTATACAGCTTGGAGTAAGACAACATGCATAAAGAGGATGATGTGCTCAAAATACTCATTTGCCTAATAATTCTGCACTGCCTGTACATGTACTTTGAAATTGAACTTAAATGTAAAAGAATAAACTGGTTTTTTTTTTAATGATTTATTTTAGTAATAAATTAGCTTTAAGCTTTTTTTTATGAGTTTGTATATATATATATATATATATATATATATTTAGTAGTTTAGATAGTAGTAATATAGATAGATATAGTTATTGATATAGATTTAATATAGCAATTAAATAAAAATCAACATATATGTACTTTACAATTGTTAAAATATGTAAAGTTATATTTATTTTTAGTAGTTTGATTCATTTTAGTTACAGATTTTCATTTTTTAAACTTATGAGTAGATCTAAATATAGCAATAAAAACCATCCAGACAACTAAACTAATAAATAAAATCACCATGTATGCACTTACTAATTCTACTTCTGTAAAAAAAACTATTATAATAATAAGTATAGTTAGGGTGATTTTTATATTGACTTTTTAATCCGTTTCTTTAATAGTAAGTTTAGTATATATAAAATTTATAGCCCATTTTAAGGGATGCAAACAATAACAATGGTCCTAATGTATTTCCTGTTTTACATTTTCAATTTCTATAGAATCAGAGAGTCCTGAAAGGTCCACATATTGATAAGGTTATGATTGCTGGCTTAACATTAAGTTATGAATGAATAGCGTATTGTTACAGTTATATAGCAGTTAAATAGTTACAGTAAATAGTTAACTAGTTGCAGTTAAATAGTTTGAGAACAAACATGAAATATTCATGGGCCCATGACATCACCACATGGTATATAGTTTCAATAAAACCTTTTGCTCTCTATAGATGTGATTTGCATTGTGATCATAAGAATATGGATGGGGAAATGTGTATGATTGTCATGAAAATAGTGTCACTGTGTTGATGATCCAAAAATTAGCAATATTATTATATGCAAAATATATTGTGTGCATGTGTGTGTGTTCAGATGCACTGCTCAGGGATGTTGTGGCATCCAGATGTGGCCACTCAGCTGGTTCTGGCCTCAGAAGACGACAGGCTCCCGGTCATCCAGATGTGGGATCTCCGGTTCGCAACATCACCTCTCAAAGTGCTGGAGAACCACACCAGGTAGAGAAACCCACATTACTACACAACATTAATGCTCGCATCATTATTATTATATTTAAATATTCTTTTCTCATTACTTTGTTTGAACAGTAATTTAACACTTTTGTTGGGTCGTTTTCATCCACTCTGGGCTGATTTTGAGTCTTAATTTGGCCTCAGCTTTCTCTGTGTCTCAGCAAATGTGATGTTTTTTGCTGACTAATCTTATTTTGACACATATTTTGGGAAAATGCTTCATCAATACACTCTGTTCAGATTGACTCCCCTTTGGTGATGTTGGTGCTGTTTTTGCTCCATTGACTTTCATTATAATCACATGTATTGATTGCAAAGCCATCAAAGACTGTTCATTGCTTAACACAGGTCATGGATATTCAGCTTTTTAGTGAGGGAAAATCAGGGAATTTGACATTTGAGTGGGAATCCTGATATAATGTGCTGCTCTTTTGATTCTCAGAGGGATTTTGTCGATTTCATGGAGCCAAGCTGATCCTGAGCTCCTGCTGAGCAGTGGGAAAGACAACCGCATCCTGTGCTGGAACCCCAACACTGGAGAGGTACCACACACACACTGTTCACTCTCATGCACACACAAACAGACACACTCACACACACGCTTTATTTCTGCGCTACTGCCACATATATGGATTTATATGCTGATTGCATTTGTGATATTATACATGAGGGTCAAATATCAAAGGTTAAACATTTCCCTCAGAATTAAATCAATGACTTTGCCGTAACATGATTCTCTTTTCTTTACATTATTAATCATCTTTTTTAGATTTCTCTTTTCTTAAAGTTTTGCATTATTAATTTTTATTAATTTGCATGATAATTTTTTTTATTCTGTTTTCAAATATTAATTCTCAATGGGTTTTAAAATATCATTACTTTAATTCTACAGTTTAAAATATGCAGCAAATTACAAATAATATGCAGTGTTAATATTAATTAGTGTATTGAAAATATGGGTTAAAATATGATAAATGTGTGTGTGTCTGTGCATGTGTGTGTATATATGTGTATTTATATATATGTGTGTGTGTGTGTGTGTGTGTGTGTGTGTGTTATAAAAATTCTGTATAATATTATGATAATTTATTAATTATATTAAATTGTGAAAAAAATTATTTTGTCAGATCTTATATAGCCATAATCAATATTAAATATAGCGATTGAATTTCAATAGTGTGAGAGGTGATGATGTCTGGAGTATTTGCCATCACATCGTTTGTGTTGTGTGTTTTAGGTGATTTACGAGCTGCCGACAGCCAATCAGTGGTGTTTCGATGTGCAGTGGTGTCCTCGAAACCCCGCCCTCCTGTCAGCCGCATCGTTTGACGGACGCATCAGTGTTTACTCTGTTATGGGTGGACGACTGCAGCAGCAGCAGCACAGTACAGTCGACCAGGTCACAATTCACTCTTCATATTCATTCACATGTTGTTTATATACTGCCTCTCTATAGACAGCTCCTTCACTTCTCTGATTCTGACTGTAATGTAATAACGTGCTCATTTTGCGAAGCTGCTTTGGAACGATAATCCTATCATAACAATATTATTATATTATATATTGTTATCATTAAAAAAAATCTGAGTATAAAATGTGAATTTATTATCAATATTATTAAACCTAATGAAAATGTTAAATTATGGAGAAAAAAAAATGTTTATGGTTAATATATAATTATTCTAACATAACATAATATCTATAATAATATTAATAATGCATTTTGGTGTATAATCAGTTACACTATTATAATAATAATATCAATAATAACTATTATTATTATTATTATTTTATTTTAATTTTTTTATTTTTTATTATGCAAAGAATTGTTACATTTGTTTATGGGTAATATTTAAGCATTCTATTAATTAATTGTACCGTAATTTTGTAATGATGCATTTTAAGGGTATAATAAATACATTATTATTATTATTATTATTATTATTATTATTACAATAACATTACATTAATTCTGCAGTTTAAAATTATGACATTATATGATTATTTAATTATGGGTAATATATAATTGTTAATATTCACTTATATAGAAATGTTTAATAATGCATTTGTGTATAATAAATTATTATTATTTTGTTATTATGCAAAGAACTATAACATTTGTTTATGGATAATCTTTACTTATTCTAATATAATTAGTTCTACGGTCATTTGTAAAAATGATGCATTTAGTGTAAAATAAAATACATTATTATTAATTTTCTAATAATAATTAAAATAACATTACATGAATTCTGCAGTTCAGAATATAAATTTAATATTTAAAATAAAATATAGAAATTAAAATAAATTATGAGAACAAATCAGATTATGGATAATTTATAACTGTTCTAATAGTAATATTTAATTATATAGAAATGTTTAATAATGCACATTAGTGTATAATTACACTTATTTAATATAATATTATGATTATTATTATTAATATGAATATTATTATTATTATTATTATGCAAAGAATTGTTACATTTGTTTATGGGTATTATTTAATTATTCTATTAATTAATTGTACAGTAATTTGTAATGTTGCATTTTAGGGTATAATAAAATACATTATTATTATTATTATTATTATTACAATAACATTACATTTAGGGATGCACCGATACCATTTTTTCCCAACCGATCCGATCTCGATACCAAAATTCTGAATATCGATCGATACCGATCCGATCCCGATACTGTGCCGTTTTTTTGTTGTCCCCAATGCTTTTTTGCGTTGAGACTGATAGGTGCATCTTTTGCGTGGTTTACTAATGTTTTGCCGTTGCGCTGCTATGTGCTCTCGAGCGGAAAAAGCGTGTTGCATCAGTCTCGTCTTTTTCATTCTTCAATCAAATGAAAGCAGAGGCGGGGTTGGGTTTTCTTTGAGGTGACAGCAGTGTCTGTGTTGTCAAGACGACTTCGGCGAGCTTTTAATGATGGAGGAGAGACTTGTGGTCGCTGTTTCAAGTCATTCAAAGCTGTATGACTTTACAAATCTTGAATATCATAATGCAATTAAAAATTACAATTACTTACAGGAACACTCGCGCACAATACGGCTCAGCTGATTCAGTCGTTTCCTAGTGACATAAAAAGAGCACCGCGCTCCTTTTTATCTTGTCATCAATAAAGGCAGTGCAGTCCAGTGCGCCTCGCGTTTTTGGAATGGAAAAGCGCGTGCAGTCCCAGTAACGTGCAACCACACATGCCTACATATTTTGTCAAAGAAGCAAAATGAAAGAAGGATATTTCTGCTCATAGCCAAACTGAGGCTTTCATTTTACAACTTAACAAAACATGTAAGCAAATAATGCAATATCATATGTAAACAACAAAATTGTTATATGCTATGTAGTAGCCAATACTTTACAAAAAGTCAACATTGAGCCTTTAGGTTCATTGTCTTTCATTACACGCAGCGCGCGCACATGAACCGCGAATGAGACAGAGGAAATAAGCCATAATCGTAATTAAAGACATAATCTTTAAACTAATGAATTCTATTAAACATGTTGACAGGGGATTTGTAATATTTAACATTAATTAATTAACATTAATTAAATGCATATTTCTATTTCGATCTATTTGAGGTAGCCTGATATTTTTATTTGATGGAAGAAAAAAAACATGATTGGACAAACAGCCTGCCGGTTCTTAAAAAGTCAGTGTTTTCGTTTTGTAATTTAAATTTGTCATTTAAGGGAAAGATCTAGAGCAGGATTTATTTTATTATTTTTGTTTAGTTTCTGTTTTTCTATATGCTGCTAAAAACACAGCAGGTGAAGATGCTATATTATGTTCTGATGCTGTTTGCATTTAAAATAAATAAGTATTTTAAAATGCAATATTTAATGTGTCATACAAAATATAGGCACGTCAATTATTTTTTTTTTATTAATATTTTAATATTAATCTGTTAGCGGTTGACATTCGGTTAAGGAGCCATGAGCAGTTTCTATAGCTCTGGTGCTAAACTGAAATCATCTTCTTTAGTAAAAAATAACAGACCTATAGGTATACATGACAGACGGCACAATCTAACTAAAAACATGCTTGCTGTAAAACTAGGCTACATTATTTGAGCTTTCGTTGTGAGATTGTCCTTTCCTTTTTAATATTAAGATTTTTCTTTGAAATCTGCAATAGGCTATTGACATCGTTGGTAAAATAATCAGCCTTTTATTAAATTTATTAATTATATTAAATTACAGCCTGATATTTTCCTGCAGGTTTGATGCAGATTAAACTAAACCGTCTGATGCCAGTTTTACTTAATAATTCCTCTCCAAATCTCGCCGTGAGTGAGACGGAGAAAGTTCAAAAGGTCCACTTATATGCTTCAGCGCCAAAACACAAACTGGTCTGTTAAATCAAATATTAATATATAAAATTACAGTGAAATATTCACAGTTTCAGAATAGCCTATATTAGGCTAAATCATTTTCTGTTAATAACAATCCATATTGCGCCCGTCAGTTTCACCTTTAATTTATTTAATAAACTACCTTCACCACAATGGGCCAGACTTTAAAACTATTCGCAGCAATTAAAGTATTCACCTTAGAAAAATAAACTCAATCTGAAGGATGGGAGAACAAACTCATTGTAAGAATAATCTTATACTGAGCGGCGTACGTCGCCTCTGCGCATGCAGCCGGCACGTGAATGAAAGCGCTTGATGCATCGGAGACAGCGCGCAGCGCTCCGGTATCTGCAGACATTTGCAAAACAGCAGCTCAAATGGAAGAAATAAGTGCGTTGAGGATCTGTCCAGTGCATTATTGAGGCTTTTCTAAACATTTCAGGTAGGCCTACTTTGTGTGTGAAGAGCAGGTAATAACCGTCTCCACTCCAGTATTGCGAATGCGATCTGATCTAACACACACAGCAGCGCAAACATTATGAAATGAACTCCTGCTGCAGGTCAAAATGAACCCATTTAATGCAAAACTAAATGCATATCTCCACTAATTATTTAGACTAAAAGGAACAAATAGTCTTAGAGAAAGTTTTTCCTGTCGTCAAATGCGACAAGCAGACTGAATTGTGAATGAATGGAGAATGATTGACGGGCGCAGCGGCGGGAAGGGCTGAACTGAACATGAATTTAAACACTTTAATATTCATCTGTACTTCACATTAAACTGTAGAATGGCTTCAGAACATTTCGGATATAGCGGGCCTACATGACAATGTTCTAGTGCCTTAAAATAGGCTTCATTTAGCCTATTAGTTGGCTTATAAACACAGAATATAGCGCACGCACAAGATCGGATTTGGATCGGTACCAGCTGGCCGATACCCGATCCAGCAAAAATATGCGATATCGAACCGATATCCGATCCAAGTATCGGCATCGGTGCATCCCTAATTACATTAATTTTGCAGTTTAAAATGAGGAGATTATGCAAACAAATCAATTTGTTTATTGGTAATATATAATTGTTGTAACAGTAATATTTAATTGTATAGTTTTAGTATAATAAATTACCATTATTATTAAAATCCAAGCAATTCTTAGGTTTGTTTATGGATAGTCTTTACTTATTCTAATATAATTAATTATACATTCATTTGTAATAATGATGCATTTTAGTGTATAATAAAATATATTTTTATTAATTTCTAATAATAATTAAAATAACATTACATGAATTCTGCAGTTCAAAATATGAATTTAATAATATTTAAAATAAAATGTACAAATTAAAATAAATTATGAAAACAAATCAGTTTGTTTGTGGGCAATTTATAATTGTTATAAAAGTAATATTTAATTATATAGAAATGTTTAATAATGCATATTAGTGTATAATAAATAATAATAATTATTATTATAGCAGCATCAGCACAGTACAGTCAACCAGGTACAGTTATGTGGATTATTTGCCAACTTTTTCTTGAGGGGTTACATTTTATTCTTTATTTTTAGATCTCGGCTTCGTTTGATACTAATGACCCATTCGGGATGGGTCAAACTCTGCCGCCTCTTCAGGTTCCTCAAGCAGCCGTGGAGACCACCATCATTCCACCGCTAAAAAAGCCTCCAAAGTGGATCCGGAGGCCTGTAGGAGCATCTTTCGCTGTGAGTATTTCAGGAAAACTGTCTGAGTCTGTACCAGGGTGTTATTATTTATTAAAAGTTGAACCATAAAATTTATTTAATTATAGAAAATTATACGTAAAATTGTATCAACAAAAAATTAAAATAAATTGTATTGATTATTATATGTCATGTAACTATATATATATATATATATATATATATATATATATATATATATATATATATATATATATATATATATATATATATATATATATATATATATATATATATATATATATAATATGTGTGTGTATGTATGTGTAGTATGGAATCTGTTTTTAATGTGCTGTTTAATAATAAAAATAATAACTATTATTATATTTACTATTAAATAAGCATAAAAATGCTCCTATGTATTGAATTTTAGAAATGTATTATTATTATTATTATTATTACTACTACTTCCACCAAATAACATACAGATGTCATTTTATTGCTTATAATGTATAAATACATTTGGTATCACTATTATTGGGCAGCATGGTGGCACAGTGGGTAGCACGATCACCTCACAGCAAGAAGGTCGCTGGTTCGAGCCTCGGCTGCATCAGTTGGCATTTCTGTGTGGAATTTGCATAAATTGTATGTAGTGTATGTGTGTGTATGGATGTTTCCCAGTACTGGGTTGCAGCTGGAAGGGCATCCGCTGCGGAAAACATATACTGGATAAGTTGGCGGTTCATTTTGCTGTGGTGACCCAGAAGAACTAAGCTACAAAGAAAATTAATAATTGAATGAATCTCTATTATTATTAGGGGTGTAACGATACTTCGAACCGAAATATCGCGATACACCAACCACGATACGTATCGCGAAACTCTCGTGGCGTACCGCGATACTCTCACGCCCCCTGCTGCCCATTGTTGAGGTTGATGTCACTTGTCTCTAACTAATTAAACCAAATTTAAGCACATATTTATTTGATCACATTTGATTAAATTGTATTAGTAATGAGGTTTTGTTCTAAATATTATATTCTAAAGTTAGTATTTTCCAAGTGCATGTCATGTCATGTGAGTGCGCGATCACTCGATTACTGCATGGTTTCCGCTACATTCATTCTTCCATGGCAGGGCGCCACACCAAAATTCACCCCGCCACTGACTGATGCTTGCGCGCCGATTTTCTCTGTTGGTGCACGGGATTCTTGCGTGCCCTCATATATACTCTGCTCAAGTGCGCTTTCAAAAACACGCAGCTGAATTGCGATTTAGTGTGTTTACGCATCACGCATCAGTAACTGACTGACAGGTGCATGCAGCGTGTGAGGCTGGCAAATACGACCGCTTTCAGTTAAGATGAACACAGTTTCCATAATTATACTTTATAGATAATAGATAATGCTTTATAATACTTTAAAATGTATAGATGACGTTGTCTTGCTGGACTTTATAGCCGTTTCACTTTACAGGGAGCATTTATGCCGCTCGGGTCTATTGGAGACATTCATAAATATTTCTAGCAAATCTAATGAAGGTTGGAGACATACATGTTACATAAACACACTAAGGAGCACTTGAGCGGAGTATATATGGGGGCACGCAGGAGTTTTGTGCATGGACGGAGAGAATAGGCGCGCAGGCAATATATTGACATTGCAGTTTTCAGCGCCGTGCACCGCATTCTTCCCTATACTGAACTGTAGAATAAAATAAATACAAATATGACGTTCACCTCTTACCTGATGTCTTTAACAATACATTTTCTATGTGTTTGCAAAATGGAAGTCATAAGACATCTTCCCTATCCACCTGACTCTGAGAAAAGAGTGAACTTGAGGAGGTATAGCTCATAGCCAACAATAGCTAAGCCAAAAACTAACAAACAAATCAATCAAAATAAAAATGTACAAAAATCACAAAAATATCTCAAAGTGGGCAAAAGTAATGCTAAATAATTTTGCCCAAACGAAAGTTAAGCAAAAACAACGAAATTCATAATCATGTTGACAAAATACACGAAAAACGAGATCAAAGGAAGATGCGCTCTTCTCCGCTTTTCCTGACGGGCTTTTTATATCCCCGCGCCACGACGCCCAGTGATGATAGATCGGTCTCCTGACCAATCAGCTGTCGTGAAGGTGGACATACAGAAATGACAGGCACGGAGAGAGAGAGAGTGAGAGATAGAGAGAGAGAGAGTGAGAGCGAACAGGAGGCTAAAATACAACCAGCTAGAACCGTAACATTAGTTTCAGACAAAACTGCAGTGAATTCTCTTTGCTTGCCTGACTGTACTAAAATGTGATGGCAAAGTTAATAAAGAAAAAGTTTAGTTGTTCTTGTTATTAAGTGAATCTATTGTTCCTTAGCATTGCTGTTAAGATGACATCAACCCTAACCCCACAGCAAACAGAAACCGAACCGAACCGAACCGAACCGTGGCTCCAAAACCGTGAACCGAACCGAATCGTGCCTTTGGTGTATCGTTACACCCCTAATTATTATTATTATTAATATTATTATTTTCTAATATGTTTTTAACATGGTGTTTATTAATAGTTATTATTATTATTATTACGACCAAACAAACATAAAGTACTTTTTTATTGCTTGTAAAGTATAAAAATATATTTAATATTCTTAATGTAATATTTTGTATAGATTTTTTAAAAATATTTTATTTTAGGCAGCATTTGTCATTTTTATGTAGATTCACTTGTACTAAAATAACGGATTAAAATTAATAATAATAAAATGTACATAATATCCATACTAAGCGTGTTAACAAAATTGTAAAATGAAAAATGTTTAAATTAGTGCTGGGCAAGAATAAATTGCCATTAATCACATCCAAAGTAATTGTTTGACTTAAAATATATGTGTGTGCTGTGTATATTTATCATGTATATATAAATACACACATGCAATCAATCCTTTATTGCATACAGTGCTCGGCATATATGAGTTCACCCCCCTCAAATCTCTCATTTAAATCAATATTTTCTATAGGAAGCTCTACAATATTATAATTGTGCATATACATTAGATTAGTCAGCACTGAAGCCAAATCTGGAGCTTTAACAAAATAACTTAAAATAATGGGTCAAAAATTAGTAGCCTAAATTTATATGTTAGGAAAATATAAAATACACATTTCAAAAATAGCAAAAATCAAGAGAAGCAAAAAAAAAAAAAAAAAACTATTTTGTTGAAATGTTGTAGTTTGTCTTTTTTTTTTTTTTTTTTTGCAATATTTTGCATGAATTTAAATGTATTATCTTTCCATTTCTAAATATGTTAGGTGACAAAAATGTTATTTTAATAAACATATCTGTTAAATAAATCTGTGTTGTTTAAATGCACAAATACACTGCCTATATTCACTGAGAAATGGAGGAAAATATTCATTTATAAAATAGGCTGTACTTATTATACTGAGCACTGTATATTTGGGGAAAATGTTTATTTATATTTAGATATAAAAAAAATAAAATAATAAACAAGGTTTCCGCTACATTCATTCATCCGTGGCGGGCCGCCACGCCAAAATTCATCCCGCCACGGCTACATTACAACTTCTCATTAAACATTTAGTCGTGTTTTGTATAGCGGATTATAATCGCACTAAAACATATTAGAGGTAAACAGCGCAAACTTTTCTGCAACCGTAGTAGTGCTGTGCGCTATTTGTTCAACCCTTTAAGGTGACATGCTGGCTCTCTGACAGACTGACTGACAGGTGCGTGAGTCTAGCAAACACCGCGTAGCTTTCAGTTTAAGATGAACACAGTTTCCATAAGTATATTTTATTGATAAATGTCAATGGCTCTGCATACAATGACTTTATCTTGCTGGAGTTTCACTTTACTTCAGGACGCGTTAATGTCGGAAAACGCACAAAAACACACTAAATCGCGCTTCAGCAGCGCTTACTGGAGAGCGCACGAGAAGATCTGCACTTGAACGTGTAAATTTGAGTGCGTGCAAGAAGTTCTGTGCACGAAGAGGAAATCGGCGCGCAAGCAAAGAGATTCGCATGCAAAGAGATTCGCATGCTCGTATTACATGAATGCTATCTCGCCTTGTAATACTGCGTGTAATATTGGTCTTTGAAATAGTTGGCAGATCTGTGTAAAAAAAAAAAGTCCTGCCGCCACTGCTGGAAAAAATCCTAGAGGAAACACTGATAAATATATATATATATTAGTGGTGGGCCGTTATCGGCGTTAACGTGCTGCGTTAACGCGAGACTCTTATCGCGCGATAAAACAAATATCGTCGTTAATCTATTCTCAAAGTTGGGTTGGGAGCTGGGTCTATTCTACACAAGCTATGATGAATTTCACCTTGATATTTTAGCGCGGATGTATACCTGACCGGTGAGCCGTCTGACAAAATAGTGCCCTTCTGAATCAAATCAGCAGGATGCCCTTCTGGATCTTTCACTTACTTCGAAGACACTACTGACTACGCTTACATGGACATCTGTAGTCTAGTTATTCACCTTAACAGACAATAATATAATTACAGTGTTTACATGAAGTGCTGGCATGTAAGAGTTTCACTTTAACTTTAACTGCAGTTCAGCAGTTTCACTTCCACTCATGAACATTTCATTCATGCCCCCGTGACAAACTGGGGTATTAGACGCAAATAAGTAGTAAGGACTGGTGAGAGTGTTATGGAGTTTAATAACGCACGCCAAATGAAAAAAAAAACTTCTGCATTTCGCTGTGTGTGTGTGTGTGTGTGTGTGTGTGTGTGTGTGTGTGTGTGTGTGTGTGTGTGTGTGTGTGTGTGTGTGTGTGTGTGTGTGTGTGTGTGTGTGTGTGTGTGTGTGTGCGCGCGCGCGGTCCTTTACTGACAGCTGTGTGTGTGGATCTTGTTGGAAAATATGGTGAAAAGTCCTACATGATGATAATAGTTTGATTGCGGTGTTTACTTCAATAATGTCACTAATATCTGCATACTCCATGTCTGAATTCCATTTCTGTTTAGTTCAGTTATGACTTTAGTCAGATTAAGGTCATCAAAAATGGCTGTTTGGAGCTTATGTAGGCCTACAGCTCAACATTGATGTTTAACTGAATAAACAGTGAGTAAACACAAGCACATCTTATTGAACATCATTTATTTTCATCACCAATTATCATAGTAGAACAGTTTCTCAAGCAGTTTGTGATGCATTTTGGAAACCGGAAATGCACCACGTGGCTTGAGAAACCCGTTCTCAAAGACTTACTTTAGTTATTATTTGGGCAGCACACATATTCTGAATGCCTTCGGCAGAATTCAAATGAGCCATTTTAATCTAGATTAATTTCAAGATTACAGTGAGATTAATCTAGATTAAAAAAATGAATTTATGCCCACCTATAATATTAATACACACTCACATTCTGAACAAAGTCTACAGCATTATCTCTTTGTTGTGTCTCCTTCAGTTCGGTGGGAAACTGGTGACCTTTGAGAACCCTAATGTAGCTCCACCCCAGCAGCAGCAGCCAGCCAATCTGCTGCCTCGACAGGTGCAGGTGAGTCAGGTTACAACAGAGACGGAGTTCCTCCAGCGCTCCACTGAGCTGCAGGTGGCACTGCAGTCCGGATCCTTCAGCAGCTTCTGCCACAGTAAAATCCAGAGTGCCCCGACCGATGCCGAGCAGGACATCTGGAGGTTCCTCATGGTAAATCACACACACACACTTTTACATACAGTAATAATAATAAATTAAAAAAAAAAATATATATATATATATATATATATGAAGAGTTCAGATGCAAAACCCTCTAAATCCATCTGACCTCTTTTTTTTGTAAATGAGCAATTTCTATCAGGCTCCTCTGATTAGGTTCAGAAGTATATATAATATACATAAGAATATATAATTGAACAAGCAAAATTGCAATACAAATATTTATTACTTGTTTGTTATTCATATTTTTAGAATTTTTTTTTTTTTTGATTTGCCCAGTTTCATTTCATTTTTATTTATTTATTTTTTTATTTTAATGAAATCTTTTCTTTTTTTTTTACTTTTGGATTTATGACAAATGTGAGAATTATTGCATCGATCAGGGGTCACCAATCTCTGTCCTGGAGGGCCGGTGTCCCTGCAGGGTTTAGCTCCAACTTGCCGCAACACACCTGCCTGGGTGTTTCAAGTATACCTAGTAAGACCTTGATTAGCCTGTTCATGTGTGTTTGATTAGAGCTAGAGCTAAAATCTGCAGGACACCGGGCCTCCAGGAACAAGTTTGGTGACCCCTGGCATAGATCATCAGCATTTGCATGAGCTGTTTTATAGATATTAGTGTAAATATTTCACTGATTCACTGATCACTTGTTGTGGTTGTTTTTCTGTCGCAGGTGAATTTTGAGGATGAAGCACGTGTGAAGTTTTTGAGGCTTCTGGGCTTCAGTAAAGATGAGCTGCAGAGAAAGGTATCGCAGCAAAACTCACAACTCTAAACATCCCCTTTCACACTGCACAAAAAAAAAAGTATTGATGATGCTTTAAAAAAATCTTGTTTGTCTTGCATTACCTGTCTCTGTGGGTCAATTCAAGACACTAGATATAGCTTGATAATAATAGCAGGTTTGGCATGCTGTCCCCGGAGAGAACCCTGAGCTCGGAGATAATTGAGCCCAGGGCTCCTGCCTGGTCAATGAGCATGTGAGGGGGTACAAGATCAGGTAGTTCTCGGGAGCTTCCCCTGGTAAAGGAGGAAAGGGGGAGATGGGGTGGATGGTGGGATTCTTCAAAAAACGAAGATGAGGGAGTAATGCTAGTCGGGATATTTATGGGAGTTTGGAATGATCCGATCGGTTTACTAATGATTATAGATGAGAGACCAGCTGTGATCAATCATATCACGAGCTTCTCTCGAAATTAATTTGTGAAACTTCACTATGTGTGTCTAAAGTGTGTTTTTTTACATATTTATTGTCTGTTCATGTACAGACTGTATATAGATGTATATTCCCTTAAAGTGTGTCATTGCACTGTTTGGAGCCTGCATCTAACCTTTGCATCATCACATGTGCTGTTGGTGATGTGACTATAAAAGTGATTTGATTTGAGTTTGTATTGAACTGTTGTGTGTTTTCTGCAGATCTCGGCTTGTTTAGGAAGGAAACTTCAACCCAACGGTTTAGATGTGAATGATCTTGCTGAGAAGATGCAGACACTTTCAAATCAGGTGTGTTAAACTCTAAGATGACACAACACGCGTGTCAGTCTGTATTAGCTCAGTTTCCATTTAAAGCTGTGGCTTTTGGAGGCATGAGACGGGAGCGCAGACAGATGCTCAAGACAGTTCTGGAGGGAATAATAATAAAAGAAGAATAATACTGAAGCACTGTGATGACGGACTAATGGAGGGCTGAGGCCTTTTACAATCAGCACAACAACATTTCACGTCTGCAACAATGGAGAGCTGAAGACCAATATTAGTGACACAAAGACCCTCACACACACATTTATATCTGCAGACCAACATTAATGACACAAAGACCCTCACACACACATTTATATCTGTCAAACCATCATTAATGACACAAAGACCCTCACACACACATTTATATCTCTCAAACCAACATTAATGACACAAAGACCCTCACACACACATTTATATCTGTCAAACCATTATTAATGACACAAAGACCCTCACACACACATTTATATCTGTCAAACCATCATTAATGACACAAAGACCCTCACACACACATTTATATCTGCAGACCAACATTAATGACACAAAGACCCTCACACACACATTTATATCTGTCAAACCATCATTAATGACACAAAGACCCTCACACACACATTTATATCTCTCAAACCAACATTAGTGACACAAAGACCCTCACACACACATTTATATCCGTAAACCAACATTAGTGACACAAAGACCCTCACACACCCATTTATATCTGCAGACCAACATTAATGACACAAAGACCCTCACACACACATTTATATCTGTCAAACCAACATTAATGACACAAAGACCCTCACACACACATTTATATCTGTCAAACCAACATTAATGACACAAAGACCCTCACACACACATTTATATCTGCAAACCAACATTAATGACGCGAAGACCCTCACACACACATTTATATCTGCAGACCAACATTAATGACACAAAGACCCTCACACACACATTTATATCTGCAAACCAACATTAATGACACAAAGACCCTCACACACACATTTATATCTGCAAACCAACATTAATGACCCAAATACCCTCACACACACATTTATATCTGCAAACCAACATTAATGACACAAAGACCCTCACACACACATTTATATCTGCAGACCAACATTAATGACACAAAGACCCTCACACACACATTTATATCTGCAGACCAACATTAATGACACAAAGACCCTCACACACACATTTATATCTGCAGACCAACATTAATGACACAAAGACCCTCACACACACATTTATATCTGCAAACCAACATTAATGACACAAAGACCCTCACACACACATTTATATCTGCAGACCAACATTAATGACACAAAGACCCTCACACACACATTTATATCTGCAGACCAACATTAATGACACAAAGACCCTCACACACACATTTATATCTGCAGACCAACATTAATGACACAAAGACCCTCACACACACATTTATATCTGCAGACCAACATTAATGACACAAAGACCCTCACACACACATTTATATCTCTCAAACCAACATTAGTGACGCAAAGACCCTCACACACACATTTATATCTGCAGACCAACATTAATGACACAAAGACCCTCACACACACATTTATATCTGCAGACCAACATTAATGACACAAAGACCCTCACACACACATTTATATCTGCAAACCAACATTAATGACACAAAGACCCTCACACTCACATTTATAGCTGCAGACCAACATTAATGACGCAAAGACCCTCACACACACATGTATATCTGCAGACCAACATTAATGACACAAAGACCCTCACACACACATTTATATCTGCAGACCAACATTAATGACACAAAGACCCTCACACACACATGTATATCTGCAGACCAACATTAATGACACAAAGACCCTCACACACACATTTATATCTGCAGACCAACATTAATGACCCAAAGACCCTCACACACACATTTATATCTGATCAGCATCTGAGAGAACATTACATCACTGAAGTGCAGATATTGATCTGAGCAGACTTTACTCACTAAATCTGTTTACATCACAGTTTATGTGCATTATTTATTATCAGATATAAAGTTTATCCTAATCATTTATGCACTTTTTTTATGTGCATCTTGGTGTTTTCTTTAAGCATTTGTTATCACCCGATGGAAATATATCTGTTGTTAAACCATTATTTAATTTCTCCTTGTATCAGAGAGCAGATGAGAGCGCTGGAGCTGTTGACGGTTTGCCTGGTCGTGAATCTCCTGCTGATTTCTTCAGTCAGCTACCGAAGAAAGAGAAAGACAAAGAGCCCTTCCAGATCCCCGTATCCTCAGGTGAACATTACGTTTACTCATTTAACAGATGCTATCATCCAAAGCGAAGTATAAAAGAAGTATGTCAAATCATCAGAAAACAGCAGTGTGTAAATCATTGAAGGCTTAGTTCACTCAAAAATTACTCATTATGTGCTCATCGTCATGGCTTCATTCATTCATTCATTTTCTTTTCGGCGTAGTCCTTTTAATATTCAGGGGTCGCCACAGGGGAATGAACAGCCAACTTATCCATCATATGTTTCACACAGCGGATGCTCTTCCAGCTGCAACCCAGTTCTGGGAAACACCCATACACACTCATTCACACACACCCTCATACTCTACAGGCCAATTTAGTTCATCAATTCCCCAATAGCGCATGTGTTTGGACTGTGGGGGAAACCGGAGCACCCGGAGGAAACCCATGCCAACACTGAGCCACTGTGCACCCCCCACCTATAAACATCCAAAGCCTATAGTTTGTTTCTTCCACACTTCAGTTTCTCATCAAATCTTCGGACCAATCAAATGCTCTCTAGTATCTGACATCCCCCGCCTCCTTCTGGCAGATAAAAACTAAATGCTATTGGCTGTTATTTTTTAAGGGGGAGGAGCTACTATATGTCCCGCCGTCTCTTCATGTTTCAGTAATTAGGTCACACATTGAACAAAAAGAGAAATTTTAAAGCGTCTCACATGGCCTTTAAATATGGGTATTTTACTTCCAAAAGCACATGGATTCACCAAAGATGACCTTAATAATCATTTTTCACTTTTTTTTTATGAACTGACCCTTTAAAATGTCAAGATCAGATCATATCCAGATAGTCATATGAACAGAGATGTGCTGTTGTGTGCAGATACAGACGGTTTGATCAGCCAGGCGCTGTTAGTGGGAAACTTCGAGGGTGCTGTGGATCTGTGTCTGAATGACGGTCGGTTTGCGGAGGCCATCCTTCTGTCCATCAGTGGAGGAGAAGAACTGCTGAAGAAAACCCAGCAAAGATACCTGCAGCAACAGACCAACAGCATCTCAATGGTGAGCACGCATCACTGATGACATCACATTTGCATTTTCATCACAATGCATTCAAGCATGAATACTGTGGGAATACATTTATATAATCGAGTTCCAAATTAGCAATAATCTATATATAACTAAAATGTTATATTCTTTGGTTTTTTAGGGTGTGACAGACCTTAAAATCTTTTGGTTTGCTGAGCCCTGACCGTCTCCAAAGTAATGCAAATTGTTAGTTTCACAGCACAGCTGTGTCTATTGTCTAACACAGTGGTGCTCAACCCTGTTCCTGGCGATCGACCTTCCTGCAGATTTCAGTTGCAGCCCATATCAAACACACCTGCCTGTAATTATCAAGTGCTCCTCAGGTTCTAATTAATTAATTCAGGTGTGTTTGATCGGGGTTGGAGCTGAAATCAGCAGGAAGGTCGATCACCAGAAACAGGGTTGAGCACCCCTGGTCTAATAAATGGCTAAGTAACACGTTCGGGCTGGTCAACTGGCCGGATGGGTTCTGTCTCCAGAACCCCATTTGCACATGTTGTTTTCATGCTAAAATGTATTGTGAATGGGTACTTATATGCTGATGAGATCGGGGCTGGAAAGGCGGGTCACACTAGTGACAACAACACTTCATTTGCATGCTTTGTTTACGATTGTCCCCACCTACATGTACCAATGTCTGGAAAAATGTAATTAAACTGAGTGTCTGCTGTACTAGTGGAGAGTTCTTTCGATGACGCCGCAGCGACGCTGAGTTCTTATTAAAGGATTCTGCCTTTGATGATACCCGAAAGTTCTCCCTGGTTTTTTGGCTCGTCAGTTCTGGTGCCGTGAGCCAGACAGAGAAATTCACCACAATATCAAGTAGTGATCATGCTTAATGAAGATGTTTATAACTGTAAATACATCATGTTTGATTTAGTTTTTTTGTAATATGCATTGCTAAGAACTTAATTTGGCACAATTATCTCAGTATTTTTTCATTATTTATTATTCAGATTCCTAATTAAAATGTTGAAAATCATCTCTTATGTCTGGTTTTGTGGACCAGGGTCACGCACACACACACACACACACACACACACACACACACACACACACACACACACACACACACACACACACACAGTTTTATAGTTTAGTTTTGTAGGAGGTCAGATTTTATGAACAATAATAGATTAGAAGATCAGAGTCCGTTTTATATAAACAAACATAATTTTATTTATTATTATTATCATCATCATCAACAATAAATCCGGGTGATCATCATTGTATTTATTTGTTTTTGTTGTTTTTTTGTGTTTAGTTACGTATTTATTATTATTTTTATCAACAAAAACATCCAATCTTGGTCATCATAATTTTATTTATTTATTTATTTATTATTAATATATTATTTTAGTGCTTTTATTACTAATATTATTGTAGTAATAATCATAGTATATAGTGACGTAATAGTATCATAGATTACTGTACTATAACTACTATTAAAGGTGCAGTATGTAAGTTTGACACCCAGTGGTTGAACTAGGTATTGCACTCCTGGATCAAACACAGGCAAACGCAGGTTGCCAGATTGAGGACCAGCAGGAGCGAGTGATTTAAACTGTGCTCTAACTAAAAGCAACGGCACACGATAGAAAAACTGACATTCAGCACCTTTAATAATTATTAGTAGTTGTAGTTCTTGTAGAAGTAATGAAAATAATAAGATATTTTAGTAATTACTACAGTTGTTAGTATTTTTTTATGACTATTATTATATTAGTTTAATAATGATAATTTTTTACTAATGGTTTTATTATTTGTATGATTATAATAATCTAATTGAAGTTATATTTATTTTCTCCACAGCTGATCTCGTCAGTAGTGACACAGAACTGGCGTGATATCGTCCAGAGCTGTGAGCTTGATAACTGGAAGGAGGCGTTAGCGGCGCTGCTAACCTACGCTAACCCGGAGGAGTTCGCTAGTCTGTGCGGTGAGACTCTTCGTTATCAGACCATTCAGACTTTCATTGTGTGCGCATGTTTATCTGTCTGTTTGTAATGTGTGTATGTCTGTCTGCTGTGTGCATGCGTGCGTGCGTGCGTGAGTGCGTGTGTCTCTGTCTGTTTGTTATGTGTGTGTCTGTCCCCCTGTCTGTTTGTGTGTGTGTGTCCGTGTCTGTTTGTCTGACTGTATATTGTGCATGTGTGTCTATATGTGTGTTTGTCTGTCTCCCTGTCTGTCTGTGTGTGTCTGTTTGTACGTGTGCATGTATATCTGTCTGTTTGTCTATGTGTGTGTGCATGCATGTTGTCTGTTTGTACGTGTGTCTGTCTGTCTGTTTGCACGTGTGTGTGTGTGTGTGTGTGTGTGTGTGTGTGTGTGTGTGTGTGTGTGTGTGTGTGTGTGTGTGTGTGTGTGTGCATGCATGCGCGCCTGTCTGTCTTTCTGTCTCTATCTCTGTCTGTCTGTGTGTATTTGTATCGATATGTCTCTAAGTGTGTGTGTGTGTGTGTGTGTGTGTGTGCGTGCACACAGATACTCTGGGCTCTCGTCTGGAGGCTGGCGGCTCAGGGAAGCTCTGTCTGCAGGCCTGTCTGTGCTTCATCTGCTCAGGGAACATCGAGCGTCTGGTGGACTGCTGGACACTGCAGAGAGACTGCTCATCACCACTCGCTCTCGAGGTCACACACACACACACACACACACACACACACACACACACACACACACACACACACACACACACACTGACTGTAACACTGTGTCCTAAATCAATTCCTCTTTTTCAGTTCATGATGCTTTATGATGACAGCACATAATATTAGATATTCTTCAAGACACTAGTATTCAGCTTAAAGTGACATTTAAAGGCTTCACTAGGGTAATTAGGGTAAAGTTAGGGTAATTAGGCAAGTCATTGTATAACAGTGGTTTATTCTGGAGACAATCCAAAACTAATATTGCTGAAGGGGGCGAATAATATTGACCTTAAAATGGCTTTAAAACTGCTTTCACCTAACTGTGTGTGTGTTGACTTCAGGATCTGGTGGAGAAAGTGATGATCCTGAGGAAGTCTATCGAACGTCTGCGTAACAGTGAGGTGTGTGTGCGGAGCTCAGCGCTGACCCAGAAGCTCATCCAGTACTCCAGTATTCTGGCATCACAGGGCAGCCTGAGCGCAGCGCTGAACTACCTGCCCAGCGACTCCGACCAGGTACACACACACACACACACACACACACACACACACACACACACACACACACACACACACACACACACACACACTCACAGCTGGGCAGGCGTTTTCTTTGTTTGTTTGTTAATTATACAAAGAAACTGTTTATGCTCAGGGAAATAAGTTAGGAATAATATGATATGGATGAGCAATATCACACAAGTAGCAGTGCGATGTGGCTGTATAATTCAGGGTGTCCATGGGGTCTTTAAAAGTATTAAAAGTTGATAAATCAATTATGAGAATTGAAATTTCCTTTTAGGATTCCTGCATATAGCCTGTATCAGCACTGGTAGGGGGCGTGCGTTGGCATGAGGCCGCAGACCGAGTGCCTTAGTGTCCCACCAGTGACGATATACAGCCACATCGCGCTGCTACTCCTGTGATATTGCGTTTATACAACAGTTTGACAGCATAATCGTGTGTATAAAAAAGAAAATCAAACACGGAGACTCTCAAAAACTCTTTTGTATGAGGAACTACTTTCTTCCGCCATTCATTCACATCTGCAGCTGACTTCAGAACAGCAGAAACCGTTACTAAGGGTGCTTTCATACCTGCCTTATTTAGTTCGGTTGAATCGCACTAGAGTTCGTTTTCCCTCTTGGTGCGGTTCGTTTGGGCAGGTGAGAACGTAGCAATCGCACTCGGGTGCGCACCAAAAGCGCACCAAAAAAGCGTACCGAGACCTGCTTGAAGAGGTGGTCTCGGTATGCTTTCAAACGAACTCTGGAGCGGTTCGTTTGTGGTGAGAACGTGATCCAAACTAAAACAGACCCAACCGCAAAAAGTACTGCGCCATTTTGGACTAATCCAGCTGCCGTAGTGCGATGCGCTGTCTATCTTATGGGGTTTGGAGGAAAAATATTTGTTGACAGCGCTTTACCAACAGTTTTAAACAGAGAGAGAGAGAGAGAGAGAGAGAGAGAGAGAGGGAGGGAGGGAGGGAGAAACATTACCTGATGGATCATTGGTGATATTTCCGAAAGATGACCATGTCGCAGTTTAGCTAAATTATTTCACGCCTTCTCCTAATGCTTTCGCCGATTGCAATGCATTAAAACATTGTTTTCCAGCCCCAGCCGCCCTTCATTCTCGAAATGTATAGTTTGTCTAAAGTGATGCATACAAACTACATAGTATACTATGAGCAGGGGTACTGCGTCAGCCAGCGCAGCGACATTGTGTGTCTGCCAGTTTGTTTATTTGCGGTAGTTCCATGTGAATTCTGACCAATTGAAAAAGCAGTTTAGGAAATGCGTTCAATAACATCTGGCCAATGAGTGATGTGGATTTTGTCACATGACTGCATTTTGGTTCGTTTAAACTGGTTCAGACCAAAGCAATCAGTGTGGTGTGAAAGGGACCCAAAACGGCAGAAAAATGCTACAATGTATCATTTGTTGCCTTTGATCCGGACCAAATGAACCGAACCACATATGTGAAAGCACCCTAATTTATAGGGGTGTCAAAATTAATTGTTTCTTCGCTGCACCGCGATGCAGATGGGGACAATTCGATATTGTTCAGTAATAATCATAACCGGTTATTATGTACTGACATCATTTATCTCCTATGGGCGATATCGCAGTAGATTACTATGGTGAAGGACGCGGGGCGAGTAAATAAAACTCTCCTACTACTTATGCACAATTCAACTGCTTGTGAGTTTGCTGGAAAGTCTTTCACTGACACTGATGAAGGCACAGCACACGAGCCGCTATATCACTATAGGGAGAAATGCTGTAAGACTCCATCTCTGCCTCTCTCACTTTGGACATTTGACCCGCTGGTGTGTTCGTGAGGTCACTTTTCCTCTCCTCTTGGCTGATAACCTCTTCAGGCCCAAGGTGTTTTTTTACATGCATTTTTTATTTCTCTTTGCTATTTGGGCTTATTGGAACCTAATTAGAATAAAATCTAAGTATCATCTTTTGATATGATGTACTTTTAGAGAAAAGTGATGTTCATATATGTGGACTCGTGGTCCCAAATTAAATAAAACACTTTTTCCTGAATGTTTTTTAATGCATGTATAACATAGACATTTTATTTCGAAGTTGTTTTGACTATTAGAGAGTAAAAACAATATTTTTCCCCCATTTTGGACAGTTAAAAATAGGGTTTGGGTCATTTCATATGCTGCAAAACAGTTGCAGGATGACTCTGTATGTCTGTAACAAAATATAAAACATTTAAAGTATTTTAAATAGCCACTTAAGAGCTAAAATGTGCTGTCCACATCAGGGTTGGGCGATGTTGACAAGTTTGGCATCGTACGATGTCTAATGTGAACATCGGGGATGGACGATGGTATCGTCGTCGTAGGCGGGGTGGGGGTCTTTGTTGTTAAATATCAATTAATACATAACGAATTTAATAATTGTAGCCTACCGTTTTCACTACCTGACCCACATGGCCTTTGCTTTACCCATAACCAAACCATAAATAAAGTTATACACAAATTACCACCTGTCAATCACTTTTACTCGCAGGACTCTGGCATGATCAGGCGGAGTGATCTGTGTCCTTATAATGGCTTTTCCCCACAGCTGGTGGCGGAGATGAGACGAGAGTTCGTTTGGAGTTCACTGTAATTTGTATTGTGATTAATGATAACTTCCTTATTTTATTATTATTATGAGGAAATAATAACAAGTAAAGATGCTAGAGCTCGACCGTTTTGGTCACGCTTGCGCCTGATATTTTATGCGACCTAAAATATGTATTTGAAAGCATTTGTGCTAGTGCATACATTTTTACCGTGCGACCTGCAAAATCCTCACCGCGTGCGTGGATTTAGGAGACATTTATGCAGAATGCATCTTTACACCTAAAGACGCCAAACGCAGCGCTCGGGAACAGATTAAAACAGTTGTCATGTGAACTTGCTGAAGTAAAAAAAGCCCGCAAAGCTTGCCCCGCCTTTGTGCTCTTTCTATTAGCCCACTGCTCTAGAACTGAATGCGAATGGATTGGTTAATATCAGCTGTCAATCACTCAGTCAATGCCTTCTGCCTTCACATGACAGGAGCAACAGCTGCGGAAATGTGACGCGCTGAAGATGAGAGAATGAAAATAACACTGACAGATTTAGTTTTAGAAACCACCTAAAGTTAAATAATGGCACATCTTATTAGTGATCATGTGCTGAATGTTAATCCACCATTTACACTTTTCCAAGAGTGGAGAAAAGACTTCCAGTGGCTTCAAGTCCGCTATGAAAATAACTAAAACCGTTCACTGTAAAGTCTGTGGGACGGGGTTTACAGGTAACAACGTTTGCTTCTGAATCTACACATTTTAAGCTCAAGAGGTGCTGTATAATCCTCACAATGTATTTAATCCTCACGATGCTGTCAGCCGTGCAAGCGGCAGCTATAAGTAAAATATAACACAGCTCATGAAAAGACTGTTATTGCTATTAAGATGACATGCAAATAATAAGTTATATATCAATATACATGTGGGGCGGGGCGATGGATCACGATGCCGGCTCAGCATCGTGAAGTTTATTGGCCATCGGTGATGGACGATGACGTCATCTATCGGCCCAACCCTAGTCCACATATGTGGAAACTCAAGCGATACTTGTGGATCCAGACACGAGTGTGCCTGAGGTGTGAGTTTTCTCCACTGCGTCTATTATGGATTAGCTGTGATAACCGTGTATTATGCGCATATCGACTGTAACTGCGGCTGTTCTTCCCACGTCACTTATCGCTGAACATCGCTTTCATTTCTAAAGCCAATCGCAGCCCTTTCTGTTGAGCCGGTGAAGACAATGACCAATCATAGACGTGTAAGACCTCGCTTGACAGCGCTCAAAAAGCAAGCGGGATAACATTTACATTAGTTTATTTGCTATAAATGCTCATGTTGTTCTGTGCATGTACTGGAGTTTTCTTTGATACATTCATAACGAGTGTTTTCTTTGAGCAGGTCAGATTAAAGCTACAGTTCATATGTCTTACTGCTTGTAGGACAAAATTGTATTACAAATAATATATAAATATTAATATATTCATAGATTTTAATAAAAAAAATTGTTGTGTTGTGAAGAAAAAATCTAATTATGTATGGAAAGCATCGTCAATGCACCGAGATATAGAATTGAACCGAATTGATGGCAAGATATTCGGAACCAAACCGTGAGACCAGTGTAGGTTCACACCCCTACTAATTCTCCAACGTCATTTTAGAGATAGTGTTTGCATGATTCTCTAGCGTAATGTCTAAAGTGATGACAGAACAGCTGATTTTGCTCACATGTTAAGATTATAAGGCTGAACGGCATGAAATGCCATCAGTCTGCAGAGAGATTTCCAAGTATTTCTCTGCTGCAATTGGGAGATCACAACATTTCTACGGTATAAATACAGCACTGCAACATACAAAAGAGAGAGACTGACGTAGAATGTAACTGATTTATTAATGATTTGATCAGCTGTAGTTTAAAGTTACGCTGTTTTTCCTCCTTATTATGCGATCTCTGTCGCCATCTTGTGGATGAACATCGTCAATTGTCTTTGCTCAGTATGACAGGCTAATGGCCGCCAACGCGCTGTCTCTCAGAAATGATAAATATTTTAAAATAAGCTCTATCCTTATAAATAAACTGCATAGCTGCAATCTAAACAACGACATTCTCCACTAAAAAGCTTTAAAAGTACATGATGTTGTCCAACAGCTGCAATATTTGTCAAACTGTAGAGCGTCCTCTGCTTGTCGCTGTATGTGGGCGGAGTAATAAACAAGGTGAAGAGGCTGAACGAGTGCTGTTATTTGCTAGAATATCTCACAGCTATCAGCCAATCAGATCCAAGAACCAGACAGAAATGTTGTATAAATATGTTTATATTAATGAATGCCTTTCCTCAAAGCAACACCTTGTGTATAAAGATATAATTTATGCATGGATTGTGGCACAGATTAGATTAGTCTAGAGTTTTGTAAAAAAATCTGTGGGTTTATGCGGAATTATTTTAGGAGTATCATAACTAAAAACTTCATATATTAAATGAAAAATAATAGCTTTATAACTTTTATTTAATGTTTATGATGCAAATCCATCTAGATCCACTTATTTAGTAAACAAAGCAAGTCTCTCATATGATATATCTACTCAAAGACAGGAAATATGACTTTACAAACTGTATTGTAAATAAATCAAATTAACATCTTCATATTAGTCAATGATATTACTGAAAATTATTTAAAACTGAATAAATATAAATGTACACACATTTACACAATTAAATAGACTCAATGATAGGCTAAAGATCTGAGGATTTCTGTGCGCACAGATTCCGTGTGGGCCTAGTCATCAGTACAGTAAATGTGTTGTGTGTGTGTGTGTGTGATCCAGGCTGCAGTTCGGATGTTGAGGGACAGACTGTCCCACGCCAAAGGAGAAATACAGCAGAAACCCTCAGCTCCAGCAGGAGGCGCTAAACCTGCGCCAAACACACACACTCCTGCAGCACACACAACGGTGAGGACAAAACACACCATTCTGCAGCGCACACACACACTGGTGAGATACTCCTGACCACGTGTGTGTCTTAGGGTTGTGTACATGACATTTTCAGCCAAAAAACAGGACATTTTTATTTGTTTGGACTCTGTGTGTGTTTGTGTGTCGGTTTGTCTGTGCAAAAACTGAAGTGGAACATTTCTGTCTGTTTGTGTTTGTGTGTGTGAGTGTATTTGTGTGTCTGTGTGAAACTGTTATGTAAAACATTTCTGTGTGTGTTTGTCTCTGTCTCTGTGTGTGTGTGTGTGTGTGTGTGTGTGTCAATGTCAGTTTGTGCATGTGTCACTGTGATGTGGAACTTTTCCATTTTTAGTTACATCATTGTTGTGTAAACAGCCTTAGTCTCTCTCTCTCTCTCTCTCTCTGCGTGTGTGTGTGTGTGTGTGTGTGTGTGTGTGTGTGTGTGTGTTCATAACTGATCATCAGATGTTGTTTGCTCTCTGATGGCCTTCAGGAATATGTTCACATCAGATGTTGTGAAAGTGTGTAATGTTTGCGCAGTGCCGTCTCCATCAGTCTGTCTGTCTGATTTCCAGCTGATTTCCCTGCGTCGTGCTCAGATTTCATCTCTCCAGAGAGTCTGTCCTCACTGAGCTCTTCGTTTCATCAGCTGATGCTGTAAATTTCATTCTTTTAGTATTTTGAAAGCGTTGCAAAACTAACATGGATTAGCAATTTAGTTTATATTCTGAATGATAATTCACTTGGTTATAGAAATTAGTTACCCAATTTTGTTTTAGTATGATTTATTTGCTATTATAATATTGCAATTATTACACATGCATACATATACACTCACCGGCCACATTATTAGGTACACCTTACTAGTACCTGTTGGACCCCCTTTTGGCTTCAGAACTGCTTTAATCCTTCATGGCAGAGATTCAACAAGCTACTGGAAATATTCCTCAGAGATTTTGCTCCATATTGACATGATAGCATCACACAGTTGCTGCAGATTTGTCGGCTGCACATCCATGATGCCAATCTCCTGTTCCACCACATCCCAAAGGTGCTCTATTGGATTGAGCTCTGCTGACTGTGGAGGCCATTTGAGTACAGTGAACTCATCGTCATGTTCAAGAAACCAGTCTGAGATGATTGGCGCTTTATGACATGGTGCGTTATCCTGCTGGAAGTAGCCATCAGAAGATGGAGACACTGTGGTCATAAAGGGATGGACATGGTCAGCAGCAATACTCAGGTAGGCTGTGGCGTTGACATGATGCTCAATTGGTACTAATGGACCCAAAGTGTGCCAAGAAAATCTCCCCCACACCATTACACCACCACCACCAGCCTGAACCGCTGATACAAGGCAGGATGGATCCATGCTTTCATGTTGTTGATGCCAAATTCTGACCCGACCATCCGAATGTGGCAGCAGAAATGGAGACTCATCAGACCAGGCAACGTTTCTCCAATCTTCTCTTGTCCAGTTTTGGTCAGCCTGTGTGAATTGTAGCCTCAGTTTCCTGTTCTTAGCTGACAGGAGTGGCACCCGGTGTGGTCTTCTGCTGCTGTAGCCCATCCGCCTCAAGGTTGGACGTGTTGTGTGTTCAGAGATGCTCTTCTGCAGACCTCGGTTGTAACGAGTGCTTATTTGAGTTACTGTTGCCTTTCTATCAGCTGGAACCAGTCTGGCCATTCTCCTCTGACCTCTGGCATCAACTAGGCATTTGCGCCCACAGAACTGCCGCTCACTGGATATTTCCTCTGTCGGACCATTCTCTGTAAACCCTAGAGATGGCTGTGCGTGAAAATCCCAGTAGATCAGCAGTTTCTGAAATACTCAGAGCAGCCCGTCTGGCACCAACAACCATGCCACGTTCAAAGTCACTTAAATCCCCTTTCTTCCCCATTCTGATGCTCGCTTTGACCTGCAGCAGATCGTCTTGACCATGTCTACATGCCTAAATTCATTGAGCTGCTGCCATGTGATTGGCTGATTAGACATTTGCGTTAACAGGCAGTTGGACGTGTACCTAATAAAGTGGCCGGTGGGTCTATTAGTTTTGTATTTCAGTTATTTGCAAGACATTTACAGTAATATTTTCATTAATTCATATTAGTACATTAGCTGTATTTCAGATGCTGCAAGGCAATACGTTTTCTTGTTTTATTTTTTATAATTATCAAAAAGTTTTACATTTGTTTATGATGTACTTTCTTTCATTTTTTTCATATTAGTACATATTAGTTCAGTTTTTGTGAGTAATATATTGCCATTTTTTTAAGGGTTCCGGTTTTGGGCTTATAGGACAGTGGAAACTAGTGAAAAAAGTGACTAGTGGAAAAAAACACAAATAAATATTAATAATACAGATTACAGATGGAATATTCATATTACAATAGAAACTAAATGTAATAGTAATATATGTCATTTTTGTGTATTACAATTGTTACATTAATAATATTAATAAATAATATTACAGTGATTTTAAAAATAAACCTTGGATAGCTCTACCTTTACCATCTTTTCTTACATGATGTCTATTTGCGCAGGCATTTGAATCAGCATCAGAAGTCTGTGCAAACACACAGGAATGTTTTGTGTTATATTTGGATTGTAATATGCAATGTTCAAACAGTGATTCAGTCATTGCTGTGTTGTAATGTGTGTGTGTGTGTTTAGGCACCGTACCCGTCCTCGGGTGCCCCTCAGATGCCACGTCTCTTCAGTCCTCAGATTGGCCCTGAACCTCCTGCTGGAGCCACAACACACACACCCAGACCAGCATACGCACAACACCCTGCTACCGCCCCAGGTAATGGTCCATACACGCACACAAACCCAGGTCAGCATACACACAACAACCTGCTGCAGCACTAGGTAATGGTCCATACACACATACACACACACACACACCCTGCTGCCCTACATACACATACACAGAGAGAGAGAGAGACAGACACATGCTCACAGAGAGAGAGAGACACACACACACTACTTGCACTACTCAATTTTATGAAGAAAATGTGTATACTTTTTTCTCCAGAGGGTTTTTATTGAGCTGACATAAACACACAGTAGTTAGTTTTGAACATTTCCTTGTTTTGTTTTTTATAGTAACTCTCCAAACCCGACAGCATTTACTGTTGCAGCCATATAAAATGAAGTTCTGTTATCAAGAGAAAAAATAAATAAAATAAATAAGTTAAAAAAAAAAAGATTTTTTTTTAATGAAAAAAGTTATTTAAATAATAAATAAGTTCTATAAAAAAGTATTTAAAAAGATTATTAATAAGTATTTATTTATAACATTTTAAGACAAAAAGTCTATTTAATTCACTCTGTAATCTAAATAAATAACCCAATTTATTTAGCATGACTTATTTGCTATTACAATACAATTAGTTAAATATATATATATATATTTTTTTATATTTATATATATATATATATATAGTTGAAGTCAGAATTATTAGCACCCCTGAATTATTAGCCCCCCTTTTTATTTTTTCCCCCAGTTTCTGTTTAACGGAGAGCAGATTTCTTCAACACATTTCTAATCATAATAGTTTTAATAACTCATCTCTAATAACTGATTTATTTTCTCTTTGCCATGATGACAGTAAATAATATTAGACTAGATATTCTTCAAGACACTTCTATAGAGCTTAAAGTGACATTTAAAGGCTTAACTAGGTTAATTAGGGTAACTAGGCAGGTTAGGGTAATTAGGCAAGTTATTGTATAATGATGGTTTGTTCTGTAGACTATTGAAACAAATATATAGCTTAAAGGGGCTAATAATATTGACCTTAAAATCACGAGGGAGAGCGGGAGGTTGTTGCTTGCTCAAAAGATGTAACTACACATCACATTGGCGCATAGCACAAGCTCTTTGATTGGTCGGCTATTAGCGGTGACGATGGAGCGAGTGTTTACAAGTGTGAAGTCCCATGAAGGAGCTCCTGATGGAAACGGTTGTTTTGTGTTTACCTTATGATCAAAGTTGTTGCACGTCTGCTGGTTCCCACGTCTGAATGAGCGAGTTTGAACTACTTGTAGCATTCAGAAAAAAACAACACCGAGGAATATAATCTCCTGCCAGTTAGCATTTCAGTAGTGTTATTGCAGAGCAGGCAGAAGTATAAATGCACGGCTACGCGCAAGGCAGGTGCCGTGGGTCACACTAATCACTCCACGCAGAAGTACTGTATAAATCAACCTGAAATTACAAACCCTTTCAATCATAATCTGCCGCTCGTGGGTCTTTAATGCAGAGAAATCTCCACATGTGTTTGGTCATCAACTGTTAAATGCACAACTACACACACACACACACTATAACACACTCTGATCATGAATATTGAGGTCATCTGTTCCTGCAGGTTTTCATCCGTTTCCTCCGGCCGCTCCTCTGGGTGCTCCTGGTGGTTTTTTCACTCCTCAGATGCCCTCCTCCAGCCTGGCGGGTCCTTCATTGCCGCCCTCGTCTCCTCCGGGCCCAATGATGCCCGCTGGTGTGCCCATGATGATGCCCACTCCTCCTGCTCCAGGCTTCCTCTCGCCCACTTCTCTTCCTGGGGGGCCGAGGTTTCCGGGATCTGCACACTCACAGGGCCCTGCTCCTCCTCCCAGCGGGGTGTACCCGTCTCTGGGGGCCGCCGGGTATCCACAGGGTGGCCCCGGAGCTCCTTCAGCCAAGAGCTTCAGCGGGGCCCCCGTCCCTCCGCCACCCACAGGTACAGAAATATCCAGCGTGTGTGTTTTAGACAGTAGCCTTTTCTGGTCACCCGGGATGCTTTTATTTGTTGATAAATGATTAGATCCTCCTCATATACAGCAGAGGGAAACATGATTCACCCTCCTGTGAAATCTTTCAGATATTTGAGAGATATGAGGGAGAATCAAAGATGAGGGAGAGTAAAGGAGATCAATATGTGAAACGTCCTCACTGAAGTGTGTGTGTGTTGCAGAGGTGTGTTTAGATTGTTCCTGCTGTTTGATTTGCAGGATATTTCCCATGGCTGACTTACCAGACACAAGAGGAAGGTGACAGGGAGAGAGATGTGTTTGTGTGTGTGTGCATGCGTGTGTGTGTGGGATGGGGTGTGCGCATGTGCAATGGTTTGTGTGTGCTTTTGTATGTGTGTGTGTTTAAACGCTTCAGTACATGTGTGTGGGTGTTTGTAGGGCTGCACAATATATCATTTCAGCAGCAATATTGCAGTGCAAATATGTGTGTTTGTCTTTGTTGTGTGTGTGTGTGTGTGTGTGTGTGTGTGTGTGTGTGTTTGTGTGTGTGTGTGTTTGTCTATAAAGTGTTTGTGTGGTGTTTTTGTATGGTTGTGTGCCTGCGCGTGTGTGTGTGTGTGGCTTTGGTGTTGTGTGTGTGTGTGTGTGTGTGTGTGTGTCTATATGGTGTTTGTCTGTGTGGTGTGTATGTATGTGTGTTTGTATGCATGTTTGTCTATGTGGTGTTAATGTGTTTGTCTATGTGGTGTTTGTGTTTGTATGTGTGTTTGTCTATATAGTGTTTGTTTATATGGTGGTAATGTGTTTGTCTATGTGGTGTTTGTGTATGGTTGTCTCTGTGTGTTTGCTGTGTGTGTTTGTCTGTCTATATGGTGTTTGTCTATGTGGTGTTTGTGTATGTGTGTTTGTCTGTGGTGTTTGTGTGTGTTTGTCTATAGTGTTTGTCTATGTGGTGTTGGTGTATGTGTGTTTGTCTATATAGTGTTTGTGTATGTGTATTTGTCTATATAGTGTTTGTGTATGTGTATTTGTCTATATAGTGTTTGTCTATGTGTGTTTGTCTATAGCGTTTGTCTATGTGGTGTTTGTGTATGTGTGTTTGTCTATATAGTGTTTGTCTATGTGGTGTTTGTGTGTGTTTGTCTATAGTGTTTGTCTATGTGGTGTTGGTGTATGTGTATTTGTCTATATAGTGTTTGTGTATGTGTATTTGTCTATATAGTGTTTGTCTATGTGGTGTTAATGTGTTTGTCTATGTGGAGTTTGTGTATGTGTATTTGTCTATATAGTGTTTGTCTATGTGGTGTTAAAGTGTTTGTCTATGTGGTGTGTGTGTGTGTGTATGGTTGTCTCTGTGTGTTTGTTCTGTGCGTTTGTCTATCTATATAGTGTTTGTCTTTGTGGTGTTTGTGTGTGTTTGTGTATGTGTGTTTGTCTATGTGGTGTTGGTGTATGTGTGTTTGTCTATATAGTGTTTGTGTAGGTGTATTTGTCTATATAGTGTTTGTCTATGTGGTGTTAATGTGTTTGTCTATGTGGAGTTTGTGTATATGTATGTGTGTTTGTCTATATATAGTGTTTGTCTATGTGGTGTTTGTGTATGGTTGTTTCTGTGTGTTTGTTGTGTGTGTTTGTCTGTCTATGTAGTGTTTGTCTATGTGGTGTTTGTGTATGTGTGTTTGTCTATGTGGTGTTGGTGTATGTGTGTTTGTCTATATAGTGTTTATGTATCTGTATTTGTCTATATAGTGTTTTGTCTATGTGGTGTTAATGTGTTTGTCTATGTGGAGTTTGTGTATGTGTGTTTGTCTAAAATAGTGTTTGTCTATGTGGTGTTTGTGTATGTGTGTTTGTCTATGTGGTGTTTGTGCATGTGTATTTGTCTATATAGTGTTTGTCTATGTGGTGTTAATGTGTTTGTCTATGTGGAGTTTGTGTATGTGTATTTGTCTATATAGTGTTTGTCTATGTGGTGTTAAAGTGTTTGTCTATGTGGTGTGTGTGTGTGTGTGTGTATGGTTGTCTCTGTGTGTTTGTTCTGTGCGTTTGTCTATCTATATAGTGTTTGTCTTTGTGGTGTTTGTGTGTGTTTGTCTATAGTGTTTGTCTATGTGGTGTTGGTGTATGTGTGTTTGTCTATATAGTGTTTGTGTAGGTGTATTTGTCTATATAGTGTTTGTCTATGTGGTGTTAATGTGTTTGTCTATGTGGAGTTTGTGTATATGTATGTGTGTTTGTCTATATATAGTGTTTGTCTATGTGGTGTTTGTGTATGGTTGTTTCTGTGTGTTTGTTGTGTGTGTTTGTCTGTCTATGTAGTGTTTGTCTATGTGGTGTTTGTGTATGTGTGTTTGTCTATGTGGTGTTGGTGTATGTGTGTTTGTCTATATAGTGTTTATGTATCTGTATTTGTCTATATAGTGTTTTGTCTATGTGGTGTTAATGTGTTTGTCTATGTGGAGTTTGTGTATGTGTATGTATGTGTGTATGTCTATATATAGTTTTGTCTATGTGGTGTTTGTGTATGGTTGTCTCTGTTATGTGTGTGTTTGTCTCTCTGTATAGTGTTTGTCTATGTGGTGTTTGTGTATGTGTGTTTGTCTATATAGTGTTTGTCTATGTGGTGTTTGTGTATGTGTGTTTGTCTATATAGTGTTTGTGTATGTGTATTTGTCTATATAGTGTTTGTCTATGTGGAGTTTGTGTATGTGTATTTGTCTATATAGTGTTTGTCTATGTGGTGTTAAAGTGTTTGTCTATGTGGTGTGTGTGTGTGTATGGTTGTCTCTGTGTGTTTGTTGTGTGCGTTTGTCTATCTATATAGTGTTTGTCTTTGTGGTGTTTGTGTGTGTTTGTCTATAGTGTTTGTCTTTGTGGTGTTTGTGTATGTTTGTCTATAGTGTTTGTCTATGTGGTGTTGGTGTATGTGTGTTTGCCTATATAGTGTTTATGTATGTGTGTTTGTCTATATAGTGTTTATGTATGTGTATTTGTCTATATAGTGTTTATGTATGTGTGTTTGTCTATATAGTGTTTATGTATGTGTATTTGTCTATATAGTGTTTGTCTATGTGGTGTGTGTGTATGGTTGTCTCTGTGTGTTTGTTGTGTGTGTTTGTCTGTCTATGTGGTGTTTGTCTATGTGGTGTGTGTGTGTGTATGGTTGTCTCTGTGTGTTTGTTCTGTGTGTTTGTTTGTCTGTCTATATAGTCTTTGTCTATGTGGTGTTTGTGTATGTGTTTGTCTATATATTGTTTGTCTATGTGGTGTGCGTTTGTCTATATAGTGTTTTTGTGTGTGTATTTGTCTCTGTGTGTGTGTGTGTGTGTGTGTGTGTGTGTGTGTTTGTCTATATAGTGTTTGTCTATGTGGTGTTTGTCTATGTGGTGTCTGTGTGTGTGTTTGTCTATATAGTGTTTTTGTGTGTGTATTTGTCTGTGTGTGTGTGTGTGTGTTTGTCTATATAGTGTTTGTCTATGTGGTGTTTGTCTATGTGGTGTCTGTGTGTGTGTTTGTCTATATAGTGTTTGTCTATGTGGTGTTGGTGTGTGTGTGTGTGTGTGTGTGTGTGTTTGTCTTTGTTGTGTTCGTGTGGGGGGTTTGTTTGTTTGTTTGTAGGGCTGCTCCATATATCATTTCAGCATCCTCAGTATTGCGCCGTGTGTGTGTGTGTGTGTGTGTGTGTGTGTGTGTGTGTGTGTGTGTGTGTGTGAATGTGCAATAGTCTCTCTGTGTCTGCTCAACTATAATCCAGATTGCACATCCTGCATAGCTCAGTAAAACATCTGATCTGTGGCGTCACAACAAAGTTTACCCAAAAGCAGAGGGAAAGTTCATCATTTCATCAGTTCCTCGTGTTTTAAGGCCTGTAACTCTGTCATTTCAACAGCTTAAAAAAATCGAGGCCAGAAAAATGATTATGAACAGTAGAAATGATAATTATTAACCTCCATAAAGGCATAAAGCAGTGTTTATTTCACTGTTATCTCCGCTCTGCTGTGTTCATCTGCTCATGATTAGATTAAACATGATAAACACTTATAAAATCACCACAATCAATCTCAAATGAGGAATTATGTCCAAGTAGAGCTGTGTGTGTGTGTGTGTTTGTCTTTGTGGTGTTTTTGTGTGTGTTAGTGTTTTTCTGTTGTGTGTGTGTGTGTGTGTGTGTGTGTGTTTGTCTTTGTGGTGTTTTTGTGTGTGAGTGTTTTTCTGTTGTGTGTGTGTTTGTATGTGTGTGTGTTAGTGTTTTTCTGTTGTGTGTGTGTGTTTGTATGTGTGTGTGTTAGTGTTTTTCTGACGTGTGTGTGCGTGCGTTTGTGTTTGTGCGTTGTATTTGTGATGTTTTTGTGTGTTAGTGTTTTTCTGTCGTGTGTGTGTGTGTGTGTGTGTGTGTGTGTGTGTTTGTCTTTGTGGTGTTTTTGTGTGTGAGTGTTTTTCTGTTGTGTGTGTGTTTGTATGTGTGTGTGTTAGTGTTTTTCTGACGTGTGTGTGCGTGCGTGTGTGTTTGTGTGTGTGCGTTGTATTTGTGGTGTTTTTGTGTGTTAGTGTTTTTCTGTCGTGTGTGTGTGTGTGTGTTTGTCTTTGTGGTGTTTTGTGTGTGAGTGTTTTTCTGTTGTGTGTGTGTGTGTGTTTGTCTTTGTGGTGTTTTTGTGTGTGAGTGTTTTTCTGTTGTGTGTGTGTGTGTGTGTGTGTGTGTGTTTGTCTTTGTGGTGTTTTTGTGTGTGAGTGTTTTTTCTGTTGTGTGTGTGTTTGTATGTGTGTGTGTTAGTGTTTTTCTGACGTGTTTGTGTGTGTGCGTTGTATTTGTGGTGTTTTTGTGTGTTAGTGTTTTTCTGTCGTGTGTGTGTGTGCGTGTGTGTTTTTGTGGTGTTTTTGTGTGTGTTAGTGTTTTTCTTTCTCTGTGTGTGTGTCTGTCTGTGTGTGTGTGTGTGTGTGTGGTGTGCGCGTGTGTCTGCGTGCTTTTGTGTGTGTGTGTGCTTTTGTCTTTGTGGTGTGTGTGTTCGTGCTTGTTTTTGTGTGCGCGTGTGTCTGCGTGCTTTTGTGTGTGTTTTTATGGTGTGTTTTTGTGCGCGCGTGTCTCTGCGTGGGTGTGTGTGTTTGTTTGTCTGTCTTTGAGGTATGTGTGTGTGTGTGTGTGCTTTTGTCTTTGTGGTGTGTGTGTTCGTGCTTGTTTTTGTGTGCGCGTGTGTCTGCGTGCTTTTGTGTGTGTTTTTATGGTGTGTTTTTGTGCGCGCGTGTCTCTGCGTGGGTGTGTGTGTTTGTTTGTCTGTCTTTGAGGTATGTGTGTGTGTGTGTGTTCCAGTGCTATAAAAAAAAGCAACAGCCTAAACACTCATGTCTCCTTTAATATCTAATACTGACTGCTGCTGCTGATGTGTGTGTGTGTGTGTGAGAATATGAGCAGGCTGATCATGTAGAGCTTCATGGGTAATGATGTTTGTTTGACCTCTGATTGAGTGTTTGTTGTGTGACTTTTGCATCATTTCATGACAGACAGATTAAAAACTAAAAATATTATGCTGGCGTTCTAAAGTTTGAGGTCATAAGAATACATAATTGTTATTGTTTTGTTTTTTAAAGGTGCTGTATGTAAGTTTTTGACTCCTCTGCAGCATAAAAACACCATCAAATGTGTTTAGATATTTCTGAAACACAATGCTGAAGTCCGATATTCTGCTTTGAACGTGTATATTACGTGCTGGAATGTCTGTCTTTGTTTTGCTCTCTTTAACCCGCCCAATGCCAGTTTAGCCAATTATATTTCAGCACCCCGGGTTGCCAGATGGTGGAAAACAGCGTATTTCATTCATTCAGTCAGGAAGACTCTGAAAGCATGTGTCTGTGACCAAAGTGCGACCTCTGGTGGACAGTAACAGACTCTGAAATGAGAAGCAGATTCAGAGTTCCACATGAGGTTATTAATGAGCAAATAATATAAATATTATGAGCGTAAACATTAGGTGAGCAGGTTACACTGTAACCCCTTGTCCAAACAACACGCTACGTGACGAGATACACAGTGATGAGCGATTGGGCTGTTTGCACCAAACGAAACACAACAGAAATGTAAATAAAGCCATTCAGAAGAGCAGAATAGTGCACTCACTCATGAAATGGGCAGGTTTATAATCTAATGAATACACATTAAAGCTCTTTAACATGATTAAATGTAGATGCTGAATCACTGATATGTGTTGGTTTGCACTGAGTCTCAGTTCTAGAGTTTCATTTTATTCTCCAGATCTGAGCTGAACTATCTGCTGCTGCTTTCAGCATATGGCAATAAATGTGATGTGAAATGACATTCAGACTCACATTATTAGCATTGAACACTGAATAAAGCACATGAGCTGTACCTGAGCTGATCATTGTCAGCTTTCTGTTGATCAGCTGAAATTGAAGCCGTTTCTAATATATCAATTTCAGGTGTTGATTAGGACAAAAACTCCTTTAATATGGAGAATATTCCTTCTATCACTTGCCTTTGCTTTTATTTAGAACACGACTTAAATCAGCCTTTAGGCTCGATCGTCAGACTCGCTCCTGCTGGTCCTCAATCTGGCAACCTGCTCTTGCATTTGTTTTGATCCAGGAGTGCAATACCTAGCTCAACCACTAGAACTAGTCACTAGTCATTACATACTGCACCTTTAAAGTAAGTGAATTCAAAAGAAGAGCATTTCATTAAAATTTAATGTTTTTGCAAAGAAAATTAATTTCTTTAAAACACACACACACACACACACACACACACACACACACACACACACACACACACACACACACACACACAGACCCCAAACATTTGACTGCTAGTGCACAGACAGGAGTATCTGCAGAGACACTTCAATCATTGCTTCAGTTTTTGTTCTTTTAGTTCTGCCAGATGTGTTGATTTGAAGGGTTTAAGTTCACATTTCTCTGTTTTATATTTGACACGTAATGTGATATTTCATTTATAAGTGTTCAGACCTGATTCTGTGCTTTTGCATGTGTCGTTTTGTTGATTTGTGTACATGTTCTCTCTTCAGTGGCTCAGGATGGATGGAATGACCCTCCGGCTGTACGTGCAGGACAGCGCAAGAAAAAGGTACAGTGTTTATTGACACAAATCTGTATAATGACATGGGTATGACACAGGTATTACTAAAAGCAGGTGAAATATGAGGACATTGGTGACGTCCTCACTTCTCCAAAAGCTTCTAAATCACACAGGATGAGTTTCTTCAGGGAGTAAAGCTGTACACTGTCTCCTGTGATGGTTGGGTTTAGGGGTAGGGTGGGGTGAGGGCAATATAATATACGCTTTGATCTGTAGAAAATGAATGGAAGCCTATGTAATGTACCCACTTTTCACAAAAACAAACGTGTGTGTGTGTGTGTGTGTGTGTGTGTGTTGTCCAGCTGCCAGAGAACTACACTCCTCCAGCCCCGATCACAGCTCCAGTAATGGGTTTCCCAGCGGAGGCTCCAGTGCTTCAGGATCGGGTGCAGGTGCCGCCTGGAGCCCCTCAGGAGCCCAACATGCAGGTCTGAGATCAGATCAACAGTACACTATTCTACAGCACAGGTCTGAGATCAGCAGAGTACACTATTCTACAGTACAGGTCTGAGATCAGATCAGCAGAGCACACTATTCTACAGCACAGGTCTGAGATCAGCAGAGTACACTATTCTACAGTACAGGTCTGAGATCAGCAGAGTACACTATTCTACAGCACAGGTCTGAGATCAGCAGAGTACACTATTCTACAGTACAGGTCTGAGATCAGCAGAGTACACTATTCTACAGCACAGGTCTGAGATCAGCAGAGTACACTATTCTACAGCACAGGTCTGAGATCAGCAGAGCACACTATTCTACAGCACAGGTCTGAGATCAGCAGAGTACACTATTCTACAGCACAGGTCTGAGATCAGCAGAGTACACTATTCTACAGCACAGGTCTGAGATCAGCAGAGTACACTATTCTACAGCACAGGTCTGAGATCAGCAGAGTACACTATTCTACAGCACAGGTCTGAGATCAGCAGAGCACACTATTCTACAGCACAGGTCTGAGATCAGCAGAGTACACTATTCTACAGCACAGGTCTGAGATCAGCAGAGTACACTATTCTACAGCACAGGTCTGAGATCAGCAGAGTACACTATTCTACAGCACAGGTCTGAGATCAGCAGAGTACACTATTCTACACTACAGGTCTGAGATCAGCAGAGTACACTATTCTACAGCACAGGTCTGAGATCAGCAGAGCACACTATTCTACAGCACAGGTCTGAGATCAGCAGAGCACACTATTCTACAGTACAGGTCTGAGATCAGCAGAGTACACTATTCTACAGTACAGGTCTGAGATCAGCAGAGTACACTATTCTACAGCACAGGTCTGAGATCAGCAGAGTACACTATTCTACAGCACAGGTCTGAGATCAGCAGAGCACACTATTCTACAGTACAGGTCTGAGATCAGCAGAGCACACTATTCTACAGCACAGGTCTGAGATCAGCAGAGCACACTATTCTACATCACAGGTCTGAGATCAGCAGAGTACACTATTCTACAGCACAGGTCTGAGATCAGCAGAGTACACTATTCTACAGCACAGGTCTGAGATCAGCAGAGCACACTATTCTACAGCACAGGTCTGAGATCAGCAGAGCACACTATTCTACAGCACAGGTCTGAGCTCAGCAGAGTACACTATTCTACAGCACAGGTCTGAGATCAGCAGAGTACACTATTCTACAGCACAGGTCTGAGATCAGCAGAGCACACTATTCTACAGCACAGGTCTGAGATCAGCAGAGCACACTATTCTACAGTACAGGTCTGAGATCAGCAAAGTACACTATTCTACAGTACAGGTCTGAGATCAGCAGAGTACACTATTCTACAGCACAGGTCTGAGATCAGCAGAGTACACTATTCTACAGTACAGGTCTGAGATCAGCAGAGTACACTATTCTACAGTACAGGTTATTTCTACAGGTAATGGTTATTTCACTAGATCACATTATTATTCTTAAGGTGAACGATGCACTATAATGCACAGGGACTATTAATTTGGAATAAGCTGGCTTTAGCGCTTCTGGTGAACCGATACACCATTATAAAATCGCCACGTTTAGGATCTGGGCTGCGTCCGAAACCGCATACTTCCATACTATACAGTACGCTTAAATCAGTATGCGAGCCGAGTAGTATGTCCGAATTCTTAAAATTCGAAAATCAGTATGCGAGAAGTACCCGGATGACTTACTACTTCCGGCGAGATTCTGAAGTGCGCATCCCATGGACGCTGCGCTATCCCACGATGCCCCGCGAGAGAATTTATGAATGGACGTGAAGCGACGCAACTGACGCAGGTAGATCACGTGACCATGACAAAATGGCGGATGTAGTACGTCCGAATTCCATTCATACTGCTCGCATTCATACTGTATAGAACGTACTTTTCCAACGGCCGAGTAGTACGTTTAAATTCAAATGCAGTACCTACTGAGTAGTAGGCGGTTTCGGACGCAGCCCTGGTCTATTTAAAAAAATCAATGCTCTTCACTTCCTGATTGATATACTGCAGGGATGTCAAACTCAATTCCTGGAGGGCCGCAGCCCTGCACAGTTTAGTTCTAACTTTGCTTCAACACACTTACTGGTAGGTTTCAAACAAGCCTGAAGGACTCAATTAGTTTGATCAGGTGTGTTTGATTAGGGTTGGAACTAAACTGTGCAGGGCTGCGGCCCTCCAGGAATTGAGTTTGACATCCCTGATATACGATATAGACCGGACAAGGAACATCCCATTCCATTATCGATGCTGTAAAAGGAACTTATGACATTGAAAATAGCCACATTAACCTTTCTCGTGAAGAGTATCAGGGGCTGAAAAACACTTGCTGTGCACAGAGCCCATTAATCTGGGCTTCAGTCTGAGCATCTGCTGCTGTGTTTGGAGTGGCTCCTTCTGTGTTGACGTCAACATGAGGGTTTCCATTTCAACTGCATATTAATATCCTTAACCATGCCACTCTTACTGTTAGTTTGCTATATGAGGGAATGATATACAACAAGAAAGCCCCGCCCCCTACTCAATATTCAGTTTTAGTTGAAAGTACATCAACAAAATCAAATAAAAGTCTCAGTAACTTATGGTTCACTCATACTCTGGCTCCATTTCTGATGATGCCACCATGAGGGTTTTATTTGCAACCGCATATTAATATCCTTAACCACGCCCCTCTTTCTGTTAGTTTGCAATGAGGGAATGATATACAATAGGAAAGCCCCGCCCCCTACTCAATATTCCATTTCGGTTAGAAGTACATCAACATACTGAAATGTCTCAGCAACTTCTGCTTCATGCAGTGTTTAACTCCGCCTGTGTGTTGTGTGTTAGTCCATACAGCAGCTTCCTGCCGAGCGTGTGGAGCAGAAGGAAATCCCAGCTGAACACGTGATCCTGAAGACCACCTTCAACAGTCTGGTGCAGCGCTGTCAGCTGGCCGCCGCAGACCCGGTAACACTTATGGAGATAGATGAGTCTCAATAATTATTCATGCACATGATATCTACATACATGAAGCTGAATTCACATGCACAAATATATCATATAATATATAATATAGTATATTTTGACACATTTTTGAACGTAATATTTTTAATGACTTAATTTTAATAACTTACACTCACCGGCCACTTTATTAGGTACACCTGTCCAACTGCTCGTTAATGCAAATTTGTAATCAGCCAATCACATGGCAGCAGCTCACTGCATTTAGGCATGTAGACATGATCAAGACAATCTGCTGCAGTCAGAATGGGGAAGAAAGGGGATTTAAGTGACTTTGAACGTGGCATGGTTGTTGGTGCCAGAGGGGAGTATTTCAGAAACTGCTGATCTACTGGGATTTTCACGCACAACCATCTCTATAGGGTTTACAGAGAATGGTCCGACAAAGAGGAAATATCCAGTGAGCGGCAGTTCTGTGGGCGCAAATGCCTTGTTGATGCCAGAGGTCAGAGGAGAATGGCCAGACTGGTTCCAGCTGATAGAAAGGCAACAGTAACTCAAATAAGCACTCGTTGCAACCGAGGTCTGCAGAAGAGCATCTCTGAACACACAACACGTCCAACCTTGAGGCGGATGGGCTACAGCAGCAGAAGACCACACCGGGTGCCACTCCTGTCAGCTAAGAACAGGAAACTGAGGCTACAATTCACACAGGCTCACCAAAACTGGACAATAGAAGATTGGAGAAACGTTGCCTGGTCTGATGAGTCTCCATTTCTGCTGCCACATTCGGATGGTCGGGTCACAATTTGGCGTCAGCAACATGAAAGCATGGATCATCCTGCCTTGTATCAGCGGTTCAGGCTGGTGGTGGTGGTGTAATGGTGTGGGGGAGATTTTCTTGGCACACTTTGGGTTCATTAGTACCAATTGAGCATCGTGTCAACGCCACAGCCTACCTGAGTATTGTTGCTGACCATGTCCATCCCTTTATGACCACAGTGTCTCCATCTTCTGATGGCTACTTCCAGCAGGATAACGCACCATGTCATAAAGCACCAATCATCTCAGACTGGTTTCTGGAACAAGACAATGAGTTCACTGTACTCAAATGGCCTCCACAGTCAGCAGAGCTCAATCCAATAGAGCACCTTTGTGATGTGGTGGAACGGGAGATTGGCATCATGGATGTGCAGCCGACAAATCTGCAGCAACTGTGTGATGCTATCATGTCAATATGAAGCAAAATCTCTGAGGAGTATTTCCAGTAGCTTGTTGAATCTCTGCCACGAAGGATTAAGGCAGTTCTGAAGGCAAAAGAGGGTCCAACCCGATACTAGTAAGGTGTACCTAATAAAGTGGCCAGTGAGTGCATTTTGTCTTTACTATTATGACAGTACATAATATTTCCATTGCATTATATTTATGTATGTTGCTATAAAGTACTGATGGTTCTGGTTATTTTCCTTCATTTTATCTATGAACTAAAATATGAACTTTTGTTTCAGCAAACGAAACGCAAACTTGATGACGCCTCCAAACGTCTCGAGAGTCTGTATGACAAACTGCGAGATCAAGCGGTGAGTCGGAGGAATCTATTTATGTCTAAATAAAAAGTGCTTGCCATTAAATGAAACAGTTGTCATGCACACTTGCAGAGCCTTGCAATGCATGCCCCACCACCTCCTTCTGAATAATACAGGTACAGTTTCTAGCCTGAATGCTTTAAACTCTCCTGAAATCCTCATACAGTCACAGACCTCAAAAACCCACGCAAATGATGAACTTTCACTGCATGATTAAACTTTGCAATGGGTCCACAAGTCTGATGTGTTCATAACTGAGGCTTCAGGTCAACTGTAATCCTGACTCAACATTGCACATCATGTGAGGGGACGATTGCCAATGCGCACAGATTGCAATATCGATGCTGAAACGATATTGAATGTACTTCAAGAGTGTGTTGACATTGCAAAAGTAATGCATTACAATGGAAAAGCACTACATCTGTGTGAATGATGACCATTGCAAATGCACACATTGCAATATCAATGCTGAAACGATGTATGATGCATCACGAGTGTGTTTGCATTGAAAAAGAATGCAAAGGTAGTGTATTGGAAGGCAAAAACACTCCATCTGTGGGAATGAATGCACACATTGCAGTATCAATGCTGAAACATTATATCATGCAGGACTAATGTACATCAAGAGTGTGTTTGCATGGAAAACAATGCAAAAGTAGTGCATCGTAATCTAAAAGCACTACATCTGTGTGAATGGCCACTAACAGTGTTGTGTTTCTCCCCTCGTCAGCTTTCTCCCAGCATCCTCGGCGGTCTCCACGAGATTGGCCGGTGTGTTAGCGCGCGCAGCTATCTGCAGGGCCTGGAGGTGCACACGCAGGTGGTGAGCAGCAGCAACTTCAGCGAGATCTCCGCCTTCATGCCCGTCCTCAAAGTGCTCATGACCATCGCCAACAAACTGGCCGTCTGAATATAACAGTGAATACAGTCGACTACTGTGCAGCGCTGTGTCTTTCATTCATCTCTTCACTGTTTTCCTCCATGCACTCGGCCTTATTTATACTAAAACAAGCAGAGCGACTTCCTGTGAGAAAGGAAGTAGTGTTTGAGTAAATGGTGTTGCACTAGTTTTCTTAAAGAGACAGTTAATCTAAAAATGAAAATTGCTTCAAAACTGATTTGTTGTTTTTTTTTGGTGATAAAATTTAAGATATTTTGAAGTATGATGGAAACTGGTAGACATTCGATTTATATTTTTCCTACTATGGATATCTGTGGTTTTTAACATTCTTCAAAATATCTTCTTTTGTGAAACAGTGCAGGTTTGGATCCACTTTAAGGATTGTAAATGACTGTATTTTTATTTTAGGTGTACTGTCCCTTTAAGAATGACCTTGAAACAAGCAGAATGAATTGGAGTAAGAGTAAGAGCATTCTTTAGCCAGAAAACACAATTGTTTGTAAAATAATTGAACATTTGGTCATCAGAATAGCCCTTAAAACATGAGCAGAATCAATCGGTTTACACTGAAACACAAGCAGAGGGTCTTTCTTGCTGTAATTGTTCATTAAACACTTATGCATAACATTTATTGCATAAATTGTTGAATCAAATGCAACATTTTCCTTATGATGACCTTAAAACATGCTGATTTAACTTGAGGTAATTCATGCCTTCAGTTCAGTTGGGGAGTTAAAGATTAGCTGATTGTCATTAAATCCTTCTTTGCATAATTACACACACACACACATGCAGAAACACAGAGCATTCTTAATGTGACGAGCTCTAATCTGATTGGCTGGCTTCATGTATGCAAATATGTTTACATTCAATAATAAACAATGTATTTGGTCAGTGCAAAAAAGAAAATGTGATTCTAGCACAGCATAACTTCTAAATAGCTGTATTTGATGATGAATTTCATGAGGGTGAAGAAAGGAAAAAGCCCAGACAGACGATCTGTACGCTGATCATAACACTGTTATTGTGTGAAATGTTGATGTGAAATGCAACAATTGCCAAAGAATGACTTTAAAGGCACAGTTCACCCAAAAACAGAAAATTCTGTCATCATTTGCCCACATTACTGAAAAATGCAGGAAAAATCAACCATTAACTTCCATAGTGTTGTTGTTTCTTCCAGCATTCGTCAGAATATCTTCTCTTATGTTCAACAGAAGAAAGAAATCATACACGTTTACATCCACTTGCGTGTGAGGAAATGATCAGTTTTTTATTTTTTGGTGAACTGTCCCTTTAAGACAGGGGTGTCCAAACTCAGTCCTGGAGGGCCGGTGTCCTGGAGAGTTTAGCTCCAACCCTAATCAAACACACCTGAACCAGCTAATCAAGCTCTTACTAGATACTAGAAACTTCCTGGCAGGTGTGTTGAAGCAAGTTGGAACTAAACTCAGCAGGACACCGGCCCTCCGGGATCGAGTTTGGACACCCCTGCTTTAAGAGAACATTACGGCCCAGTTTCACAAACAGGGCTTAGCTTAAGCCAGGACTAGACCTTAGTTAAATTAGGCTATTTAAGCCACATTTTTAAAAACAGCTTTAAAAAAATACATTACTGGTGTGCACCTGTAGACAAAAAATGACACTGACATATTTTAAGACATCTCACTGCAAGTTATTTTCATTTGAGGCAGCTCAAACATGCAATTTAATCCACGACTAGCCTTAAACCTTGTTTGTGAAACCGGGGGTACATGTTATAATGAGAGAACCTTGCCATAACGTTACTCAAACTACATTTTATGATTTCTAAGCAAACAAAAAGCCATGAAGGCATCATTTCTGAACATTTGAACAGTAATTTTTATGGAAAAGGTCAGCAAAACCAGTCCTAGATTTATTTAAGTTCAGATAACTTTGTACAAACGTTCTGGTAACGTTACTTGAAGGTTAGCCAATGTTCTGGTGCTGCTTATTTAAAGGGACAGTTCGCCTTTAAATGTAAATTGTCCTCATTTACTCATGAATATTCAAACCTGTTTGAGCTTCTGTTGAACACAAATGAAGATATTCTGAAGAATGCTTTAAACAAAGCAGCCATTGACTTCTATAGTATTTTTTTATTTCTACTATGGATATCAATGACTGTTTCTGCCAGCCATTATAAAGAAATCATAAAAGTTTACAACCACTTGACTGTGAGTAAATGATGAGCAGTTTTTTATTTTTTGGTGAACTGCCCCTTTAAGAGAACATTGTTCAACTATTAACTTTGTGAAGGTTAGCCAATGTTCTGGGGCAGTTTTTTAAAGGGACAGTTCACTTTTAAATGTAAATTCTGTCGTCATTTACTCATGAATATACAAACAAAATACATACTGCTTGAGTTTCTCCTGTTGAACACAAATGAAGATATTCTGAAGAATGCTATAAACAAAGCAGCCATTGATTTCTATAGTATTTCTATTTCTACTACGGATATCAATGACTGTTTCTTCCAGCATTCTTCAGAATATCTTGCTTTATGTTTAACAGAAGAAAGAAATCATGCAAGTTTACATCCACTTGACTGTGAGTAAATGATGAGCAGTTTTTCTTTCTTTTCTTTTTTGGTGAACTGTCCCTTTAAGAAAACATTACATTTTACCATTAACTTTGAGAGAACCTTGCCATAACGTTACTCAAACTGCAGTTGATAATGTCCAAGCAAACAAAAACCAATGAAATGGTCATTTCTGAGCATCTGAAGAATTATTTTTAAGGAAATAAATCAGCAAAACCAGTCCTTGAATTCTTAAAGTTCAGATAACTTTGTACAAACGTTCTGGTAACGTTACTTGAAGGTTAGCCAATGTTCTGAGGCTGTTCTTTTAAAGAGACAGTCCACCTTTAAATGTGAATTCTGTCATCATTTACTCATTAATATTCAAACCTGTTTGAGTTTCTCCTGTTGAACACAAAGATATTGTGAAGAATGCTATAAGCAAAGCAGCCATTGATTTCTATAGTGTTTTTATTTCTACTATGGATATTAATGACAGAATATCTTGCTTTGTGTTCAACAGAAGAAATCATGCACGTTTACATCCACTTGACTGTGAGTTAATGATGAGCAGTTTTTCTTTCTTTTCTTTTTTGGTGAACTGTCCCTTTAAGAGAACATGACATTTTACCATTAACTTTGAGAGAACCTTGCCATAACGTTACTCAAACTGCAATTGATAATGTCCAAGCAAACAAAAACCAATGAAATGGTCATTTCTGAGCATCTGAAAAAAATCAGCAAAACCAGTCCTTAAATTCTTAAAGTTCAGATAACTTTGTACAAACGTTCTGGTAACGTTACTTGAAGGTTAGCCAATGTTCTGAGGCTGTTCTTTTAAGAGACAGTCCACCTTTAAATGTGAATTCTGTCATCATTTACTCATTAATATTCAAACCTGTTTGAGTTTCTCCTGTTGAACACAAAGATATTCTAAAGTATTTTTATTTCTACTATGGATATTAATGACTGTTTCTTCCAGCATTCTTCAGAATATATTGCTTTGTGTTCAACAGAAGAAGGAAATCATAAACCTTTACAACCTCTTGAGTGTGAGTGAATGATCAGTTTTTTGGTGAACTGTCCCTTTAAGAGAACATTACATCATTACAGTTTTTAATGTCCAATCAAGCAGAACACAATCAAATCATAATTTCTGAACATTCAATAACTTTTTAAAGGTCAGCATAACCAGTCCTTAAATTGTTAAAGATTAGAAATCTTTGTACAAACATTCTGTTAACGTTACTTAAAGGTTAGCCAATGTTCTGAGGCCATTGTTTTAAAGGTACAGTTCACCTTTTAAATGTAAATTGTCCTCATTTACTCATGAATATTCAAGCATGTTTGAGTTTCTCCTGTTGAACACAAATGAAGATATTCTGAAGAACGATATAAACAAAACAGCCATTGACTTCAATTGTATTTTTTGTTTCTACTATGAATATCAATGACTGTTTCTTCCAGCATTCTTCAGAATATCTTCTCTTGTTTTCAACAGAAGAAAGAAACCACTTGAATGTGAGTGAATGATAGTTCATTTTGGGTGTACTGTCTCTTTAAGACCAGCAGAAGCAATATGTGTGTGAATGTGCTGAAGCTCTTTGTTATGAAACACAAGCTCTGAATGTGTTTCAGGAATGTTTTTTAATATTACGCATATACAGAGAAAACGCTGCCTGTAGTTTAGCCTCTCTGGTGAATGTACGTGGACGAGGATCATTTCTGAATGACTGATCATCTGCATTATTTTGTGCATATTATTATTTTCAGGGAGTTTCTGATTGGTTTTTGGGTCGAAGTTTTATATTGCACTTATTCATAGAGAGGCTGAAGCTTGAACTGCATTACTGTTAATCGTCCAGACACTCCTGTAGATATTCTTATAAACATCACAACACAAATATGAATATTCAAGAGCCTCTTAAAGAGACAGTGCGCCCTAAAATAAACCTTTCCTCATCGTTCACTCACACTCAAGTGATAACCTTTCTTTCTGTTGAACACAAAACAAGATATTTCGAAGAATGCTGGAAATAAAACAGGCATTGACAACCAAAGCAAAAACTGCGATGGAAGTCGATGGCTGTTTCTGTCCAGCATTCTTCAGAATATCTTAACTTGTGTTCAACAGAACTCAGGATCTTTTATTGGGGTGAAATGTCTCTTTAAATAGTTCTTGTATGCAGATGGAAACATGTAAAATGCATGTAAATGTTTGTTGGAGTCTGTGTGAATATTATAAAACCTGTCAAGAACATCCCCTGGTCATATTTCACCACATTATTGAAGGACAATTCAAACGTTTTGCATTGACATTTACTGTTTTACTATTGGGTGTTTTTGCAATTCACTTTATCCTTAATGGGTAATTAAGTCATTATGACGATGTTTTTTATTTAAATAGTTGAAATGGTGTACAATAATCTGGTTATTTGAGAATGAGGTGCTGAATTGTCATTATAATAATGTCGTCGTTCCTAAAATAGTGGATTTATTCAACATGTATAGAGACTTTCTTGACAGGTTTTGTGATATTCTTCAATCTTGAGTCTTCATTAACAAAACAAAGAAGCCGAATGTAACCAAAGTTCAACTGGTTCTTCTGAAAGATGATTTTGTTTACTGAAAATGTCCGAATCTGTGTTCATAAGCATCATAAAACTGATTCAGCAAGAGTCTCGAGTGAAGCTCTTATGCTTGAAAACACTTGATAAAAATACATGCAGAACTTTCAGAAATGCTCTGCTCTTTCTTTCAAAGCATATTGTTTTCATTTAGGGACATATGCAATCATTCAATTATTATTATTATTTTAGAATTAGTAGTAGTAGTAATAATATTAATAATAATAAAAACAATGATCAGCTTTTTTAAAATAATATTTACTGATAAGCTTCAACACACATTATCCTAATGTGGCATTTGTGCATATTAAATATTGAAATATTGAAAATGAAGCTATTATAATTATTTTACACAAACCACTGGGGTCAATAAAGACAAGCAGAATAGAAAATAATAGAAAATAGAAATGTTCTGCATGCTGGTGTTTTGAGTTTGTCCTGTAGAGGGCGATAGAAAAACATTTTAACATCATTTCCCAAGCAAAATAAGGGATTTCATATATTTATCATATTAATGTGAGCATCAATAGTGGAGTTAAATACAACACTGCTGTTTGGTTAACATATGATTTTATCTTAGTGGATAGATGATCCTGAAATCTCTGAGGCATATGCATTTAAAACAATTTAATATGCAAAATCCACGAACATAGAAGCTGTTTAATAAATTGTGCATGTAAAATAACATCTATATTCACAATATAACCACTTATTGATCATGCATATTCACTTACAAATGCAATATATCAAATTCAGTTACATATTTTTAAAGAATTCAATTGTTTAGCCTATAATACAAACATATTTTAGCTTTTTTGTAAAGTAGAGGGACTCCAGAGATGAAGAATGACCTGGGTATTATTCAGTCAGTTCCAATATAAAACAATACTGTAGTAATTTATGGTTAATACTGCAGTGTTTTACACTAAATTCTATTATATTGTATTCATTTTCTTTTCTGCTTAGTCCCTTTATTAATCAGGGGTCGCCACAGTGGAATGAACCGCCAACTTATCCAGCATATTTTTTACATAGCGGATGCCCTTCCAGCTGCAACCCATCACTGGGAAACACCCATACACTCATTCACACTCATACACTATGGACAATTCCCCTATAGCGCATGTGTTTGGACTGTGGGGGAAACCGGAGAACATGCAAACTCCACACAGAAATGCCAACTGACCCAGCCGGGACTCGAACCAGCGACCTTCTTGCTGTGAGGCGACATCGCTACCCACTGTGCCACCCTTATTATGCTGTTTATTTACAATTATTTTTAAACGAATGCTACAGAATACTGTAGTGCTACCTAATAAACTGTGATACATATTGTATTATACTTTACAATAGTTTTTACTACAGTAAATGGTGTATGGCGATGCAGTAGGTAGTGCTGTCGCCTCACAGCAAGAAGGTCGCTGGTTCGAGCCTCGGCTGGGTCAGTTGGTGTTTCTGTGTGGAGTTTGCATGTTCTCCCTGCGTTCGTGTGGGTTTCCTCCGGGTGCTCCGGTTTCCCCCACAGTCCAAACACATGCGCTATAGGGGAATTGGGTAGGCCTAAAATTTTCAGTAATGTATGTGTGTGTGTGGATGTTTCCCAGAGATGGGTTGCGGCTGGAAGGGCCTCGGCTGCGTAAAACCAGAAAAGAATGAATGAATGAATATGATAGATGGTGTATTGTAGTGTAATATTAGTTTGTGTTTGAGTAGTTTGTTGTATTGTATTGTTGTATTTAATAGTAGTGTAGATTGTTGTATATTGAGTAACTTGTTGTTGTACACAAAAAAACTTGAGCTTGTTCGAACTGCTTATTTAAAATGAGCTGGACCAATACAATTATTGAGTATTTCTGGGGACAACTGAAGTTTTTTTATGCTAAATCCACTCAAACAATTAAGTTAATCGATTTGTTAATCGAACATGAAGGAATTGTGTGAATCCCAGCATTTTTTAGTGTATTAGGACATCATTGGAACAAAAGATTAAAGTAGTGTATTATATTATGGTTCAAAAACACAAGTATTTACTATACATTACTATAGTATTTTGTCGTAATCTTATATAATACACCATATTAACATATCGAAATCTCTTTTTTTAACATGGCTTTTATACACAGTAAACTCTGTATATTGATGATGTGTATTCGGGGCTTTTCTCGTGTATGTCTGACTCATATGAGTTTGCATGCTAAATGAGTGTGTTGTTGTTGAGTTTTAATGGTGGGAATGGTGTCTAATTTCATCAGTTCACCGGTGAGCTGCACCCTGATTGGTCCAGCGCGGTCATACGGCGGTCCTGATTGGCTCGCGCTGATCTGCTGTTGAAATTCCCGGGATGTTGTGAACTGCTGTAACCCGCGCCGTTATGACGTAACGCCGCAGTGACCGGGAATAACACCGAGCCCCGGGTTACTGTGTCAGTAGTAACACGCCGAAAACTCCAATATATATTCACATATTCGGTCATTAGGTTTATTAATGTACCCTTTCATATTATAATCACGTTTTTGTAGATTTATATCAAGTTACAAGAGTGAAAAGCAGTTTAAATATATTAATCTGAATTATACAGGAGTTAATGCTGACTCAGTGGTCTGGATGTAATGTGAACGTGAACACTGATGCCTTTACATGAGAATATGAGACAAGTACAAACATGAAGCTCGACTTGGGTACATAAGCCACTGTTTTGAAGACTTTTAACAGCAGAAGAACTTTTTTTAATTAATTAATTGTATTTCAAAGCAGGATTATCACATATTAAGCTACTATAGATGTGTTTTAGTCTAAATAATACACACACACATGAGGCTAAATAAGAAAAAACCTCGGGTGTTTGATGAAAGGTTAGTTTTGGCCATCATACTGTTAATTATTCATCATTTACTGTAAATTAATTATACATTCCTTGTGTAGCCTTCACAGTTAAAAAAAATGAAAGGGAAATAGTTGAAATTCACTCACAATTATGGAATGAGGAGCAATCAAGGTGTTTTGCGCTCATACCTGCTATCTTTTTGTATGGCTGTGACGCTTTTTTGTTCTTGGCGGGAAATAAACTCTCGAAACGTGACGTGGAACTCGCGTTACCACAGCAACAGTTTAAGCTCAAGCAAGATCCGTTAGGATCCTCAACGGACGGGACGTCGACCAAACCGAAACACGTCCATTCACAGCGAAAGGTTTGTCAATTATGAACGTATTTCTGATTATAAGCGTAAGTTACACATATATTGCGTAATAGTATTTGTTTTTAAATGTCTAAGGTGATATAATTGATGTACGAGCTTGTACTTGGCGTTTGGCTTAGTCCAAATGAGCTGAGGCAAACCTTAAAGGGCTAATTAACCCAAAAATTAAAGTTACCTCATCATTTACTCTCCCTCCTCTGGTTTTAAACCTTTATGAGTTTCTTAATTGAACACAAAAGAAGATTTTTTAAAGAAAGCTGATTGTTGGGAGTGGGATACATTGACTTCCATGGTGGCCTAGCTAGGGGGGAATATTATGGAAGTCAATGGGTCCCATCAAACCAGCATTTTCCAAAATATTTTTTTTTTAGTTTTTATTATTTTTAAAACTATTATTTTAACAAATGTATTAAACATTACCCTGCTGAAAAAACCAGCTTAAACCAGCCTTAGCTGGTTGGCTGGTTTTAGCTGGTCAACCAGCCTGGTTTTAGAGGGGTTTTGGCCATTTCCAGGCTGGTTTCCAGCCATTTCCAGCCTGGTCTTAGCTGGTCAGGCTGGAAAATGACCAGCTTAAACCAACTTGACCAGCCTGGTTTAAGCTGGACATTGCTGGTTTTGGGTGGTCTAACTAGTTTTAGCTGGTCAACTCCCAGCCTTACCAGCTAAGACCAGGCTGGAAATGGCTGGAAACCAGCCTGGAAATGGCCAAAACCCCTCTAAAACCAGGCTGGTCGACCAGCTTAAACCAGCCAACCAGCTTAGGCTGGTTTAAGCTGGATTCTTCAGCAGGGTATACTAACTAACTATTCAATCCAAAGCTTTGTAAAATAAGGGATAATTCTCAGTTCAGGGCTCAACAATAAGGCAAGGTTTCCGCTACATTCATTCTACCATGGCGGGGCGCCACGCCAAAATTCATCCCGCCACGGCTACATTACAGCTTCTCATTCAAAACATTGTCGTTTTTTAAAAATAGCAGGTTATAATCACACCAAAACGTATTTAAAGATAAGTAAATTATAACAGCGCAAGCTTTTCTGTAACCGTAGTAGTGCTGTGCGCTATTTGTTTAACCCTTTAAGGTGACATGCTGACTGACTGACTGACAGGTGCGTGATGCGTGAGGCCAGCAAACACGGCGTATAGCGATCAGTTCGGATGAACACAGTTTCCATAATTATACTTTATTTATAGATAAAGGTCTATGGCTCTGCATACAACAAACAAAGACTTTATCTTGCTGGAGTTTATAGCCGTTTCACTTTACCTCAGGACGCATTAATGCCGCTCTGTAGGTCTATTGGAGACGTTCATAAATATTCCTTGCAAATATAATAAAGGTTGGAGACAAATTCACTACATAAACGCGCTAAGTTGCACTTGAGCAGCGTATATTTGAGGGCGTGCAAGAAGTTTTGTGAATGAACAGGGGAAATCCTAGCGCAAGCAAAAAGATCTGCATGCTCGTATTACACAAATCCGATCTCGGACTGCGTCACATTTGTCATTGAAATTTAGCTTACCCAATTCACCTGTATAGGCGACGCAGTGGCGCAGTAGGTAGTGCTGTCGTCTCACAGCAAGAAGGTCGCTAGTTCGAGCCTAGGCTGGGTCAGTTGGTGTTTCTGTGTGGAGTTTGCATGTTCTCCCTGCGTTCATGTGGGTTTCCTTCGGGTGCTCCGGTTTCCCCCACAGTCCAAAACATGTGGTACAGGTCAATTGGGTTGGCTAAATTGTCTGTAGTGTATGAGTGTGAATGAGTGTGTATGGATCTTTCCCAGAGATGGGTTGCAGCTGGAAGGGCATCCGCTGCGTGAAACGTGTGCTGGATAAGTTGGCAGTTCATTCCCCTGTGGCGACCCCAGATTAATAAAGGGACTAAGCCGAAAAGAAAATGAATGAATGAATGAATGAATGAATACACCTGTACCGCATGTATTTGGATTTGTGGGGGAAACCGGAGCACCCGGAGGAAACCCACATGCAAACTCCACACAAAAATTCCAACTGACCCAGCCGAGGCTCGAACCAGCAACTTTCTTGCTGTGAGGCAACAGCACTACCTACTCCGCCACTGCGTCGCCACAACATGACCTCTCTGTACAGAAATTTAAATTGCTCGCTATTTTAAATGTCTAATCGTCTTGTTTAATCCCGCCTCTTTTCGCAGAGCCATACGACAGAATTTTGCACGCACAAACTCTAGTTTGACCACAACTTTAGAATCGAGAAACAGTTTGTGCTTTTAAGCCTTTAAGTGCGAAGTGATGTGAAGTCATGAACACCATACTGCTTTTCGGTTCCTCTCATCTGTTTGGATGTTGTCAGCACGTTGTTTATTTCTTTAACCTGGTAACAACCAGTAAAACAAAGATAAGGCAACGTCAAATTATGAGGCTAAAATAAAATGCCTGTTTCTTACTTCTTGGAAGCAGACATTTACGTGAGTACAACACAACGAAAAAATGATGTTTTGCACAGTTTGCCGTCAGTTTCCAGGAAAAGCAGACAAGTCAGGAGCCTTTTTCATTGGAACAATTGCTCAACATTGCTCAATTTATTTTTATAAAACATTTGTCAAAACGTATTGATATTTTTGGAGTAAAAACAATACCGACATTTAAGAATCCATATTTATTTTATTTATTCATTCATTTGACTTGTTTATTGGTGCATATATGGGTTATGATTTAATTCATAGCTACAGTACCTTGGACAGCTACTGTGCCACTCCGTAAAGCTTTCAAGCAAAAGTCCAAATTAAAGAAAGATTTGACTTTCTGCGGTGACAGCCGACATTCACAACACGCCGTAACCGTCCTTCAGGTGGTGCGCAGGTGTAAAATACAAAACCAGACGTCTGGGCTTTGAATTAGGTGCAATTATTTCCTCGTTGTCCAAAGAGTCTGCAAGTTTGTGTTCCATGGATATATGTTGTTGTTGATTCGATGCGCAGCAGGAAAAAAAGGCTTTCAGCAGTGCATGTAGTCGCTGGTAAAGTTCTCAGCCAGATCAGAGCGATCTGTGCTACCCAATACAGCGCAGCATGCAATAAACTCACGCTCAGTCAGGCGAAGTAAAGGTCTCATTGCCTATATGTCAATCAAATTAATTAAGCTCTAGCCACGAATAAAACTTTTAGCCTATTTTATTATTTTGTGTAATGTAGTCTAGTGTTATCAGGGCCGGAGCAAGCTGAACTGGCGCTCTAGGCGAACGCCCTCAACCCGAAAGTGAAATAGAAACTTACCAGTTTGCGGATGAAAGTGAGGACCGGGAGGGAGTGGGTGTCGCGGATGAAAGTGAGGACCGGGGGGTTCTCGCTCACTATTCTGCCGCCCATTGGGGTCCTAAGCAGACTCGATGCAAGGGGGACCCGATTTCTCACCACACACCGGCCCTGAGTGTAAAGCTGGATTAATACTTTTGCCTGCTGCCGCATCGCGCGCCTCCGCTGACTGCGCGCGCACCTCGCGACAATGGGCTAGCGCGCTTGCGCCGAGCCAGCTGTGGTAGCTCATCAACAGAGCCGCGACGTCAACACACTGAATCTGTCAGCACAATTCAGCACAGTTGTCTAACAGTTTAGAACGGTTTGGCAGATAGTGAAAAAGCTGCTTTAATATTTTTATTTAAAAAAAATCGCGATACCTCGATTAAAATTAAATAATAAAAATTAAATAGTCTTAAAACGTAAATTCAAATTAATCGAAAAAAAAAAAAAAAAAACGCCCAGCCCTAATAGGTAGTATAATATAATAGGTTTTTTTTTTACAGGTTACAGGTTTCCAGCATTCTTCAAAAGATCTTCTTTTGTGTTCAACAGAATAAAGAAGCTCAATCAGGTTTGGATGGGTAATTAGTGAGTAAATTTTCACTTTATGCTGAACTGTCCCTTCAACTCTTCTGATGTTGGTATGGTGTTGTCTAAAATTTAATACAAACATGTCTAAAAACATGACAGAAATGCTCGAAATCAATTTTTTTCTGTTATATTTGGGCAGCACGGTGGAGCAGTGGTTAGCACTGTTGCCTAACAGCAAGAAGGTCGCTGGTTTGAGCCCCAGCTGGGTCAGTTGGCGTTTCTGTGTGGAGTTTGCATGTTCTCCCCGTGTTGGCGTGGGTTTCCTCCGGGTGCTCCGGTTTCCCCCACAGTCCAAACACATGCGCTATAGGGGAATTGGGTAAGCTAAATTGCCCGTAGTGTATGCGTGTATGTCCTGGTCCTCCAGTTTGGGGGTTGAGCGCTGGCCTAATGACCCACCTTTTAAAAAAATTAGATTACGAAACACCAACATGGTGCAGCTAAATATCAACTTTGATATAAACAGCCCTGGGAGTGAGTATGTTATATTTATATTTTTCTAGATTATCTTCCTTTTAATAATTAAGAATGCCCAATGTAGCTCGTTATTTCAGTCTGGGTGTTTTACACTTTTAATCATGTACATCATTTAATAGTCGAGTTAAGTCTAATCAGAGCATATTGGAGAAATGGTGTTTAATACACAATCTGATAAATGATCCTTTAAAAACTTGGCAGGATGATCAGAAATGAAGTGCAGTACTCAGATAGGTTTAGAAGCTCTTTGCTTGAGGCTTTATTTCCAGTAATTGATTATGAAACCATAGTCTATTCATAATTAAAGGCTGGTGTATTACAAACAGGAGCGTCACATTAGTTTTAGGAGCCAAAGGCTTCTTCCAAACCGCATGAGAGATATCAAAACCACTTTTTGGCATCTCAAGTCACAAGTCTCAGAGCAAAAATAAGGCAGTGTGTGAGAGAAACAGTCGTGGTTGAGACACACACACTCAATATGAAGTCTGTGAGGAATTACAAAAGCAATTTCAAGACAAACAACTTGACGAATGAAACCGAATATGGAAAAATAGCATAAAATTCTTTGAAAATACATTATGTTTGATTCAACATAAAGCTACAATTCGGCTCACATGCAACACAACTGTATTTGGCATCATAACAGACACACACACATGATCCTCATAATATCAGAGCTTAAATTATTATAAATTACTGTAAATCCACAATCTGTTCAGAGAGTTCTGTATTAATACAGTGTACTCTACAAACTGAAGGTCAGACTTGAAAATCTGAACTCAAAAGGATGATCATGTACAGTTAATGACAATACAAAACCAAACTATACAATTTACAGTACAAAATAGTCAAGAATCAACATTCTCATGCAAACTCTACCATTCAATCCAGTCACAAACATCCAGATTACTCTGGATTCTCTATAATTATCAATGTGTTAACATGATATTATAGATAGCGTCACTCACTGTAGGTGTGTTTTCAGATTAGAAGTTAAAGGGGCAGTTCACCCAAAAAATGAAAAAATTCTTTCTTCTGTTGAACACAAAACAAGATAGTCTGAAGAATGTTGGAAAGTAACATCAGTAGAAATGAAAATAATAATACTATCTTTAATCCTCAGTAGATCTTCAATCGTGTTCAACAGAAGAAAGCTATGGAACAAACAATTTTTGGGTGTACTGTCCCTTTAAGAAGATCTCACTATCAAAAATATTTAAACCCGATTCACGGCTTCAAATCTGTGCTATAATCAACTAATAATAATCATTAAATGGATAATTCACCCAAAAAAAATGCTAATTCTGTCATCATTTATTATTCCTTAAATTTGTTTCAATCAAACAAAAGAAGATATTTTGAAGAATGCTGTAAACCGTTAACCAATGAGTTGCATAGTATTTGTTATTCCTACTATGGAAGTCAATTGAAAGTCAGTGTGTTTTTGTGTTTAACATAAGCGAGAAACCTATAAAAGCACTTAAGGCTCAGTAAATGTTCATGTTTTTTGGGTGAACTATCCCCTTAATACAGATTCCAACCATTCAAACGTCATTCCTACAAAACAAATGAACAATTTGTGCAAGTATGGCAACAAAACAGAATATATAACGCAACACGAAGCATTGACGTTTGGAGACAATAAGGTGCAGCTGTTAAATATTAAATTAAATATTAAACATCTTAGTCAATTTCTTCCAAACTGCACCGATCTAGATTTGGCACGGGCTCATCACACAAAAAAGGCTCCGGCGGGCGGGTGACGGGGGCGCCGCGTTTAGCTCCTGCATTGAGAAAAACGAGCACGTCAGCAATAAGAGCGGGGCGTCCCAAATATCTGAGAAGAGGAAGCCGGAAACACAGTGTGAATAAGCGCTACACAAACAGCTCAGATCCCTGTATTAAAGCTCCCTCTCCCCTGGGGATGAGGAGAAAATAATAACAATAATAATAATGGTAGATTTAATGGTAGCAGGAGATTGAAGAGCGCCTTGACCGGCCTTCGTTTTTTTGGGCTGGACATCCGTTTCCTTTTGGGATGGGTGTTTTTTTAGCCGCTTCTGTAGCTGCCATCGCCCGTACGCTTCACCCGAGCCAGAATCATCTCTTTAGACACACGCTTACGATTACTGGCCAGACCCAAGAAACACATGGTGTCCACGAAGATGGTGGTCAGATTGAGTTTCCATCCATACTCGCTGGTGGAGTAGTCATAGGGAAATGTGTGGTGGTAATTGTGGTAGCCTTCGCCTGAGAAATAATACAAAATAAAAGCTTTAGTCCTGAGGTGTCTAAATATATTTACCCTTTATAATAATGGACATTTCTTATTTTTATATATACTTATTATTTTAATCAAATGTATTCTAAAAGTGATATAATTATATATTATTGCATATAACATGAAGTTCAAATGTAATTTTTTCAATTATTTCCCAAGTACTGTTTAGCAGAGCAAGGACTTTTTCACAGTATTTCCTATAATATTTGTTCTTCTGGAGAAAGTCTTATTTCTTTTATTTGGGCTAGAATAAAAGCAGTTTTTAATTGTTTTAAAGTCATTTTAAGGTCAATATTATTAACCCCCTTAAGCAATATTAGTTTTGGATTGTCTCCAGAACAAACCACTGTTATACAATGACTTGCCTAATTACCCTAACTTTACCCTAATTACCCTAGTTAAGCCTTTAAATGTCACTTTAAGCTGAATACTAGTGTCTTGAAGAATATCTAGTCTAATATTATTTACTGTCATCATGGCAAAGAGAAAAGAAATCAGTTATTAGAAATGAGTTATTAAAACTATTATGATTAGAAATGTGTTGAATGGTTGTTCATCAGACATACCTATAGCACTGAAGGTGACGAATCGGTTCTCCCTGGGGCCGATGTTTCCATCGTAGGGCCGATTTCCCCACATGTGTGCTGCGCTGTTGACCAGCCAGGTAGAGTTCAAGCCCAATGCATATCTGAGGAGCGCCGGGATGAAATACGCGATCCAGAGAGACTCGCCCCACATGTACCAGGGCACAACCGTGGGGACAACGAAGCACATCAACACCACAGACGGCTTGTAGAATCTGTGGAGTATACCAGACCATGTTAAATCACAGTCAGTGTTACAACTACACTAAAAAAACACCTGTAACAGTTTTGCATAATTAGGGATTGATGTTTTTATTTTTTTTTTTACATTTTTCCCCATATATTTATGCTTTTGAATTGTATTATGGGATCTTTTAACATTGAATAATTAATTTTTTTTAAAAACATTTTAGTAGTGTGCAGTGCTATATTGTCTGGGTTTGTGTTGTATATTACGCTACAAAAAACTTGCAATATTTTAATTATTTTTAATTACAATTTTAATATTAATTGTAATATTACAGTTATATTATATTTTTAATATTTTAATTATTTTAAATGACTAAAATGTCAATAAATGTCACTAAATGTGTATTTTTAATAACTGAAATAACAAATAATACATTTCATGCAAATATTTAACTTAGTAAAGTAAAACACACAAAAAAAGATTAAAATTAGACTGACTTATTTGATGCTAATTGAAGCTGAATGTGTGATTCAGGAGGAGGACACCATCAAAAAATAGCTATAGTGGGCATCTTTAAGTTCATGTTTTCAAGACAAAATGCACCTAAATACACATACAAACATAATTTTTTTAGATATAACTTGATATAGTGTGTCATTGTCAAAATTGTTCATTAAAAGTTTTTGCTTTTGAAAAATACTACATGGGTTATGCAAATGAGATGCAAATAAAATGTACCCTAAATGTTCTAGAATCAGCCATATAACTAACAGCACAGTTTGTTTGATGGCAGACACAAAATGTGTGTTTTATTACTGAAATGACCAATAATATAGAAAATAGAAGTGTTTATTTATTATTTAACTTAGTAGAGAAAAAAAAATATGGAAATTAGACTTATCTAATGCTAATTGAAGCTGAATGTATGATTCAGGAGGTGGAGACTGTCAAAAATAGCTATAGTGGGAGTGTTTAAGTTCATATTTTCCAAGACAAATAGCACCTTAATACACATACAAACATTATTTTTAAATATAACTTGATTTAATGTGTGTCATTATTCAAAATCATTTAATAAAAGATTTTGCTTTTTAAAAATACTACAAGGGTTATGCAAAATAGATGCAAAATGTACCCTAAATGTTCTAGAATCAGCCATATAACTAACAGCACAGTTTGTTTTATTACTGAAATTACTAATAATATATAAAATGGAAATGTTGATTTAACTTAGTAGAGTAAAAAATATGAAAATTAGACTTATTTGATGCTAATTGAGGCTAAATGTATTATTCAGGAGGCGGAGACTGTCAAAAATAGGGTAGTGGGCATCTTCAAATTCATATTTTCAAGACAAAATGCACCTAAATACACATACAAACATTATTTTTAGATATAACTTGATATAATGTGTCATTATTCAAAGTCGTTTATTAAAAGTTTTTGCTTTTGAAAAATACTACAAGGTTTAGGGCTGAATGATATATTGTTTAAGCATCGATATCGCAATGTGTATTAAGATAAAGTTGGTTTTATATTCGCATATTCAGACTTTCTCCTTAATAATATAATTTCACAAAATAATTCTACATAGGAAAATCATATCAGCAGCCAATGACTATCAAAGTACAACATTGTTCACAGTCAATTAAATAGCGCTAATGTTGTCATATTTACATGCTATTTCAGACCGAATATTCAAAGTAGCATGGTTAACAATATAAGGACCGTGTCACAAGTTGTCACTGTTCAAAAATGAACGAATGTGGGAATATAAAACCAACTTTGCCTCATTGCAATGTGTGTATCTGCAATAGTCACATCACAGAATTAGATTATTAAGTAAAGATTAAAAGATAAAGACATTAATAAATATGCTTATTTTTAAATTATTTATACAATGATGACCATGTTATTTTACATTTGATTGTTCAATTTCTGTACATGAATACTGTTAGGCTCCCCGGAAAACCATAAAGCACTGTTTATTTATTAATTTCTGCTTGTAATTTATTATAATTTATGCAGATGCACTGCATTGAAAAAAAACACTTGAGGATCCCAGTCAATCTAAATTAATGAAATCTTTCCAAATAGAGCTATTCAAATCATCTGGTGAAATTATATTTATACCGCAATTTCAGATTTTTCCATTATGGTGCAGCCCTAACGAGGTTTATGCAAATGAGATGCAAATTGTTCTAGAATCAGCCATATATCTAACAGCGCAGTTAGTTTGATGCGAGGCTCACCTCCTCTGAAACATGACCACCTTATCGGCCTTCAGGTCAGAGAGCTCTAGTTTGCGTCCTCTCTCGATGACTTCTGGGTGTTTTCGAACCAGCAGCCAGCCGACGTGTGAGAAGAAAAACCCTCGGTTCGAGTTGTGAGGGTCGGCGTCCGTCTCTGAGTATTTGTGATGCACACGGTGATCCCGGGACCATTCATAGATGTCATTCTAGAGGAGGAGAAGAAGAAAAATCACTATTAATGAGAAAAAAATAAAGAGTGCAATTGTATTTCCCACCACTAGGGGCAGAGAAATTACAGATTAGATCTTTGAAACTTCTCAGGCCCTAGTATGTATACATGCATGTGTGTTTATGTATATGTATTATGCATAAATGTATTATATTTATTATGCACATAAATAAAACAAAACTGTACAGAACTTTTTTTGCACAGACATTTAAATGCATATTTCATTAGTATCACATACATTTTATATCTAAATATTTAATTGAATATCAGCATATGTCTAACTGACGCAAATCAAACTGTGTGTTGCAGATGGCAAGTGGATTGTGCTCCAGTGAACCGGAGATGCTTCTCAACAGTATTTCTTGGACTATCATTGATTACCTGGAAGGCCATGGTGTTAGCGACGGCCAGAAAGATGCGCAGAGGTAAAGTGGCTTTATATGATCTGTGACTCCACAACCTGTGAACGCCTGCAGTGATGCCCAGACCACCATACACGAAACACGCAAAAGCTGCACACAAAAATACACAGACAAACAACAGACATTCATTATATTATGTTATAAAAATAATCATTTACTTTGAGTCACAAATTTCCCCATTTTAATGCACTTTAATCACTTAAACACACGAGTTCATTCAGCTGTGCACACACCTTCCACTACACATTTGTCCTTAGATATTGTAGTATATTGTGATGAAAATAAGCTCACAAGCCTGTCTTTTGAGAAAAAAAAAGTTCAAAAGTGAGGTAACAAATTATGGCTCACTCACAAAAGCACATTTGGCACAGTGCAATTCATTTATAGGGCCAGAAAGTCAGTCCACAATGAAGGTATATTCAAGTGCATTAAAATAAATAGTGATAAATAAATTCATAGCACCAAAGAATATGCTGTCATCTCATGATGATAATGATATATATCACCATATAGTACCATTTCTGCAAATTCAATCACCTTATTTTTATATATTGACCACATGTAAAGGAGTATTTATTTAAAGGACTTGTTATAAATTTTAAAGTGTGTACTCTGAAATGTACTCACTCATATGTGATCATATTTCCCACTTTCTTCTCATGTTTAGTTTAGTTTAAAACGTAGAAATAAAAAATATTCAGAAAATGTAAAACAAAAGTGGATAAATTATTATTATTATTATTTTAAAGTCCAATATAAAATATCACTGAATAAAATAAAATGCAAAATGTATTTTTAGGATCGTAACTCTCTAACAATGCTGTTATTCATGTTTCTGTCAGCGTCTCTGTAGTGGTGTATAATATTGTGCTCATATAAGTCATGTCAAAGTACATACAGGGTGTCTGCAGGGTTTTAAACAGCAATAAAAGTTGATAAATCAATTTAGAGAAATTTAAGCCCCTTCTTAAATGCTATTTTACATTACATTATGTTTGCCTGAATTTAATCTGTGAATATTTGTATGCTGTGTGTAGTTTATGAAATCGATCAAATCCTGCTAGATTTGATGTCATGCTGCTTTGTTTACTGCAGTAACCAAGGAAACACCGTTAGTCCTGCTGTTCTATAGGCGCCCCCTGCTGGATTAGCATTTATATTTATTCATTCGTTGTCCTTCAGCTTAGTCCCTTTATTCATTAGGGGTCGCCACAGCGGAATGAACCACCAACTTATGCAGCATATGTTTTACACAGCGGATGCCCTTCCAGCTGACACCCAGTACTGGGAAACACTCATTCACACACATTCACTATGGTCAATTTAGTTGATCATTTCCCCTATAGCGCATGTGTTTGGACTGTAGGGGGAACCGGAGCACCTGGAGAAAACCCACGCCAGCACAGGGAGAACATGCAAACTCCACACAGAAAGGCTGACTGCCCAGCCGGGACTCGAACCAGCAACCTTCTTGCTGTGAGGCCACAGTGCTAACCACTGAGCCACCATAGTACCATTTCTGCAAATTCAAAATCACCTAATATTTTATATATATTGACCACATGTAAAGGAGTATTTATATACTCAGAAATGTACTTATTCATATGTGATCATATTTCTCTCCTTATTCAGAACTTGTGTAGAAATGTGTAGTTTAATTAAATATAAAATATAAAATAAACATTAAGAAAAATATAAAACAAAGCAAGTTTTTATATATTTATTTATTTATTTTTAGAACTAACGATTAAATGCAAAATGTACTTTTAAGATTGGAACTTTCTCACGAGATGTTATTCATGTTTCTGTCAGCATCTCTGTAAGCGCGTGTAATATTGTGTTCATATTTTAATTATGATAAAGTATATACAGGGTGTCTGCAGGGTTTTAAACAGCATTAAATGTTGATGAATCAATTTAGAGTCAATTAAGGCCCTTAAACAGATTAAAAAGTCTTAAATGCTATTTTACATGGTAATAAATTTTGCATTATTTTTGATTATACAATGTAAAGTTATTTGATAAGTTTGCCTCAATTTAATCTGCCAATATTGGTATGCTGTGTGTAGTTTATGAAATCCTGCTAGATTTGAAGTTGTGCTGCTTTGTTTACTGCAGTAACCAAGGCAACACTGTTATTCCTGCTGTTTTATAGGCGCCCCCTGCTGGACTAGCATTTGTAATCATTCATTCATTTAATTTCCTTCAGCTTAGTCCCTTTATTCATTAGGTGGTCGCCACAGCGGAATGAACCACCAACTTATGCAGCATATGTTTAACACAGTGGATGCCCTTCCAGATGTAACCCAGTACTGGGAAACACCTATACACCTTCACTACAGTCAATTTACTTAATTCCCCTATAGCGCATGTGTTTGGACTGTGAGGGAAACCGGAGCACCCGGAGGAAACCCAACACGGGTAGAACATGCAAACTCCACACAGAAACACCAACTGACCCAGCTGGGACGCGAACCAGCGACCTTCTTACTGTGAGGCAACACTGCTAACCACTGAGCCACCATGTCGCCCGCATTTATATTCAGTATATTAATAATGTTCTAGTTTAGGATTAGTTTCTTACAATCAGTATTCAGTGGTATACTGGATGTTACAATGTGGCCAATGTTACCAGTTGAAACCTTAAGTGGCGATGAGGTCTTAATATGTATGGAAAGAGTGTTAAAAAAAGCTCTTAAAAAGTATTGAATCCTGTTTTTTCCAACTATGGAAGTCATGGTTACAGATATACAACATTTTTCAAAATATCTTCTTTTAGTTGTTCAATGGAAAAAGAAACTCATAAGTTGTCAGAACCACATGAGGGAGAGTAAATGTTCATTTTAATGTGAACTTTCCCTTTAACGTAATATCGAGTGCGATTGTCTGATACTTACCCCAGAGGAGTGTGAGCGGGTGAGCAGACGGGATCAGGAAGAGTCCATACACCGCAGCAATGTGCAGAAGACTCATCAGGATGACATTTTTCCACACTATTCTCATAGCAGGCTTGGGGCCTGGTTTCTCTTTATATAAGGGGTCAAACTCATCCTCCATTGTCTCCAGCTGGGGCTGCAAGACTGGAGCTTTCACATCAGAATCAGGCATGATGATGATGATGATATATCTGCCAACATAAACACACGCATTTCTGTCATTCTAGTGTTCAGTGCATGCTCAAAAGTGATGATGATCACTAAACACACACTTCAAGAGTTCACACTTTGCTGATGATTGATTATAAAGCTTGTTTGGCATGCTGTCCTGGGAGAGAGCCCTGAGCTCAAAAGATCCTCGAGCCTGGGGCTCCCTCCCATTGCAAGGTGAGAGGGGAGTTTGAGCTCAGGTAAAACTGGAGAACTCCTCTGCTGTAGCAGCTAATGAACAGATAGAGATTGCTCTTAAGAGATAGCTACTTGCTAAGTGCATGTCTATGGTGCCGATTTGGATTAGTCAATTAACTTAAGTTGCATGTTTTTGGATGGAGGGAAACCCACGTGAGCACAGGGAGAACATGCAAACTCCGCACAGAAACCTCAGCTGGTTTTGTTAATGACCAGAACCAAATTTGTTCTTGCTGTGAGGCAACAGTGCTAACCACTGGGCCACCGTTCCACCCATCTAGAAAAGGAGGAGTAGGGGTGGAAGGGGGGAATCTTCAGAATAAAGCTGTGGTCACACTAGAGTTTGAGCTTGTTGTACGGCGCTGCAAAAAGGGGCGGGATTAAATAAGATGATTAGACATTAAAAAAGCGAGTGATTGCTCCATGTTTTAAATTTCTGTTCAGAGAGGTCATGTTTTGATCCTGGATTGGTCTCACGCAGTCAAGTGATGCGATTTCACAGGTCAGAGTTCACCAAGCTTGAACTTTGCACCGCAACGAAATGCGAAACAGGACGCATGACTCTGCGTTTCCGGTCTGACGCATTCGCGTGCGTATGAATGGAAGTCTATGGGGAGAAAAGTCCAGTGTGACCGCGGCTTGAAGATGTCTGTGGTATGAAAACTAGGGCACTTATAGTGGCCTAGGAATCGTCTGATTGGTGAATACTAAATTGGATAATGCGGGGCAGCTGCAAGCAATCATAAGCACGTGATCCTCTCGAAATTAGTTTAAAAATAAACTCCACTTATTTTATTCTAGTGTTCAGTGCAAGCTTAACAATTTTTACTGAAAACGCTTATTTAATTTGAGTGTTCTGTCTATGCTCAAAACTCACAATGACGATCATTAAACACACTTATTTAATTCTAATGCTCAATGCATGCCTAATTTTTCATTAAACACACTCCTTTTCATTCTAGTGCATGCTCAAACTGATAATAAAGATTATTACAAATACTTGTTCATTTTAAGTGTTCAGTGCATGCTCAAAATTATGAAGGATGACATCTAAACAAACACTTCTTTATACTAGAGTTTAGTGCATGCTCAAAAATGATCACTAAACACACACACACACACACTTATTTTATTCTAGTGTACATGCTCAAAAATGATCACTAAACACACACGCATTTTATTCTAGTGTACATGCTCAAAAATGATCACTAAACACACACACTTATTTTATTCTAGTGTACATGCTCAAAATTGATCCCTAAACACACACACTTATTTTATTCTAGTGTACATGCTCAAAAATTATGATGATCACTAAACACACACACACACTTATTTTATTCTAGTGTACATGCTCAAAAATGATCACTAAACACACACACACACTTATTTTATTCTAGTGTACATGCTCAAAAATGATGATGATCACTAAACACACACTTATTTTATTCTAGTGTACATGCTCAAAAACGATCACTAAACACACACACTTATTTTATTCTTGTAAACATTCTCAAAAATGATCACTAAACACACACACTTATTTTATTCTAGTGTACATGCTCAAAAATGATCACTAAACACACACACACTTATTTTATTCTAGTGTACATGCTCAAAAATGATCACTAAACACACACACACTTATTTTATTCTAGTGTACATGCTCAAAAATGATCCCTAAACACACACACACTTATTTTATTCTAGTGTACATGCTCAAACGTGATGATGATCACTAAACACACACTTATTTTATTATAGCGTTAAGTGCATGCCCAAAAATGATATGAATAATAATTACGAAATGCATACTTCAGTCATTCGTGTTAATGCATGCTCAAACATGATAAAACGATCACTACAAAACATAAACACGACAGCGTTCTGTCATTTTAGTGTTCTGTGCATGCTCAAAAATGATAATGATCACTACAAACACCAACATCAGTGTTCAGTGCATGCTCAAATGAATAATGATCACTGCAAAACATAAACTTCTGTCATTTTAGAGATCAATGCAAACTCAAACATGATAACTACAAACACACAGGTCTGTCACTCGTGTTAATACATGCTCACATATCATAATAATAATAACTACAAACACAAAGTTCTGTCGTTCCAGTGTTCAGTGCATGCTCTCAAACAGCGGACACAGCAGAATCAGAAGCATTCAAGCAGCAAAGTAAACCGGCTCACATCACAGAAGCGTTTAATAGGGATGAACACTCACCAAACTGCTTTAAACACGTGGACCCGCACAAGTTAAGCCGTCTCAGGAAACGCAATTTCCGAACTCCGTATAAAACTCAGCTGCGTATCTCAGTGATGGTGATGTCGCGAATGCCAGGAATAACGCGCTCTGATTGGACAAAGCGTTTACAGTGATCTCTCTGATTGGCTGATGTTCATCTGATGTTCGCCTTTATTTATTCACTCTCCAGCATCCGTATAACCGAGCATTACCGGCCCGGTGCTTTTATAGTTCAGCGGCTCACCCCACTGGCGAGGAGTCGCTCTCCTCCAGCCAATCACGAGCTCCAGCTGATATTTCATAAGGACTTACGCATCAGTATTTGGAAATGCCATATATTGAACTTATATTATTTTATACTGATTAACTGATAACGACAGAACTGGCAGAAGAGTGGCTGTTTGACCAACCCTAAACTAGAGTTACCTCGGGTGCTTTCCGAATGCTTTACAGTGTCAGAAATATAAATATATATGAGTCATTCAGGGATCGCGATTACATCATGCAATGCAATGCAATGATATACAATAAATATAGGCTATACTTTGCAGTGAACCGAATCCATTCTTAATGTAAAATGAAGCAAAATGCTTATAGAAATAGTTCACTCACATACTAAAATCTACTCTCTCAAGCCGTTTCCAACCATTTATTCTTTGTTAAACACAAAAGAAGATGTTTTGAAGAATGCTGAAAACCTGTAACCATTGACTTCCATAGTAGGAAAAAAAAATACAATATATATTTATATTAGTGCTGGGCAAAAAAATAATTGTAATTAATCCCATTCAAAGGGGCAACGCAGTGGCGCAGTAGGTAGTGCTGTCGCCTCACAGGGTGTCACGGTGGGGCAGTGGGTAGCACAATTGCCTCACAGCAAGAAGGTCGCTGGTTCGAGCCTCGGCTGAGTCAGTTGGCGTTTCTGTGTGGAGTTTGCATGTTCTCCCTGCGTTCGCGTGGGTTTCCTTCAGGTACTCCGGTTTCCCCCACAGTCCAAAAGACATGCGCTACAGGTGAATTGGGAAGGCTAAATTGTCCGTAGTGTATGAGTGTGAATGTGTGTGTATGGTTGTTACCCAGAGATGGGTTGCAGCTGGAAGGGCATCCGCTGCACAAAAATCATGTGCTGGATCAGTTGGCGGTTCATCCCGCTGTGGCGACCCTGGATTAATAAGGGACTAAGCCGAAAAGAAAATGAATGAATGAATGAATGAATCGCATCCAAAATAAAAGCTTGTTTTGAAATAATGTGTGTGTGTGTGTGTGTGTGTGTGTAATTACTATTATTATACATAATACACAAATGCATGCATATATTTAAAAATGTTTATTTAAATTTATATATATATATATATATATGATACAAATTAAATATATATATGAAACAAATTATATATAAAATGAAATATCTATGTATAAAAAAGCTTTGTGTAGTTTTGTTTATTTTATGTATGTGTGTTAATTCACCCACATATATTATGTCAACACAAACTTTCATTTTGGATTTGCGGTTAATCTTTGCCAGGCACTAATATATATCATTCATTCATTTTCTTTTCGGCTTAGTCCCTTTATTAATCAGGGGTTGCCACAGTGGAATGAACCGCCAACTTATCCAGCATATGTTTTACACAGCGGATGCCCTATACCCAACACCGGCCCATACACTTTTGCATTCACACACTCACACTCATACACTACGGCCAATTTATTTTAAACAGTTCCCCTATAGCGCATGTCTTTGGACTGTGGGGGAAACCGGAGCACCCGGAGGAAACCCACGGCAACATGGGGAGACTAATATATATATATATATATATATATATATATATATATATATATATATATATATATATATATATATATATATATATATATATATGTATATATATATATATATATATGTATATATATATATATATATATATATATATATATATATATATATATATATATATATATATATATATATATAATATATTTATTTATATACTGTATTTAAAATTTAAATAAATAAATAAACACTGAAAAAAGTCATGATTAATTAAAATGAATAATGAAAATCTAGGCAACGCAGTGGCGCAGTAGGTAGTGCTGTTGCCTCACAGCAAGAACGTCGCTGGGTCGCAGGTTCGAACCTCGGCTGGGCTGGGTCAGTTGGCGTTTCTGTGTGGAGTTTGCATGTTCTCCCTGCGTTTGCGTGGGTTTCCTCCAGGTGCTCCGGTTTCCCCCACAGTCCAAAGACATGCAGTACAGGTGAATTGGGTAAGCTAAATTGTCCATAGTGTATGAGTGTGAATGTGTGTGTGGAAGTTCCCAGAGATGGGTTGCGGCTGGAAGGGCATCCGCTGCGTAAAATCGTGCTGGATAAGTTGGCGGTTCATTCCGCTGTGGCGACCCCGCAAGGGACAAAGCCGACAAGAAAATGAATGAATGAATGAATGAATGAAAATCTATAAGTTGTATTAAATATTATATAAATATTGGGGTGACACGGTGTCTCAGCGGATAGCACTGTGCCCTTAAATTAAATTAAATTCACACATGCATGCATATATTTAAGAAAATGTTAATTTATATTTAAATGTATGTGTATATGATACAAATTCTATATAAATTTAAATATCAATGTAACAAATGGGCGGCTCAGTGGCTAGACCTGTTGCCTCACAGCAAGAAGGTCACTGGTTCAAGTCTCAGCTGGGTCAGTTGGCGTTTCTGTGTGGAGTTTGCATGTTCTCCCCGTGTTGGCGTGGGTTTCCTCCGGGTGCTCCGGTTTCCCCCACAGTCCAAACACATGCGCTATAGGGGAATTGATGAACTAAATTGGCCGTAGTGTATGAGTGTGTGTGTGAAGGAGTGTGTATGAATTATTCCCAGTATTGGGTTGCGGCTGGAAGGGCATCCGCTGTGTAAAACATATGCTGGATAAGTTGGTGGTTCATTCCGCTGTGGCAAACCCTGATGTATAAAGGGACTAAGCCGAAGGAAAATGAATGAATTATATAAATATTTTGAATTCAACAGAAGCATTAAAAAAGGCAAACTAATGAAATCCAGGAAACATATACTGGACAATATTGAAGGATACCAACAGTTTTGTCCATTTCTGTGTGTATTTGTATTTATTTTCATTTTTAAATATGTTTTGTTGGCTTTTAGGCAAAAGAAAAAGACAATGAAAAATAGTCTTTGCACTAATTTGTGTACATTTACATTCTTGATTAAATGTCGATTAAAGTACACTGTCCCTTCATTGCGAAAAACATTTTTTTGGACTTTTTTTTTTTTACTAATTTGAATAAACTAATTATAATTACTAATTACACAGTTTGTATTGATTAAATATTTAGCTTTTTATCTAAACATTTAAATTAATGGTGTTTTATTTTTACTCATTACTTTTCTCTTATATTTTCATTCATTTTATTTTCAGCTTATTAATCTGGTGTCGCCACAGCGGAATGAACCGACAACTTATCCAGCATATGTTTTACGCAGGGGATGCTCTTCCAGCTGCAATCCATCACTGGGGAACATCCATACACTCTTGCATTCACACACATACACTACGGACAAATTTAGCCTACCCAATTCACCAAAACCATATCTGTTTGGTCTGTGGGGGAAACCGGAGCACCTGGAAACTCCACACAGAATTGCCAACTGACCCAGCCGAGGCTCGAACCAGCGACCTTCTTGCTGTGAGGCAATTGTGCTACCCACTGCCCCACCGTGACACCCTAATAATAAATTATGTAAATATATTTTCTGTTACTTTCTTAAATAAGTAAACCAGACAAATGATACTTACAATAATTTTTTTTATTAAAAATGTATTAATGAATGAATAAATAAATACAGGCTTGTACATTTCTATTGTATTATATGTACAAAGTATTGTAATGTATTTTAAATGAGGAATTTGACAGAAAACGTAGATTACTTATTATAATGTATTATATTATTATATATTATAATAAATAATGTAGTTTATTTTGTTTATTATTCCTAAAAAAATATAGAAAAAAGACATGTTGGTATTTATGCTTGACCCATTGAAATGATTATAATATGTAATTATGTGAAACGACCCTGAATCAAATTATTGTAATGAGAACTTTAGCAGAAATTGTATATTATATAATATAATGTTTTATATTATTATGTGTTATAATAAATTGTTTGGTTTATTTATTATTAATATTCCTAAAAAAATAGAAAAAAAAACCTGTTGGTATTTATGCTTGATTATATTAATTATGTGAATCCGACCCTGAATCAAAGTATTGTAATGCATTTTAAATGAGGAATTTGACAGAAAATGTATATTATATATTATAATGTTTTATACATTATAATAAATTTTGTGGGCGATGCTGTGGCGCAGTAGGTAGTGCTGTCGCCTCACAGCAAGAAGGTCGCTGGTTTCCCCCACAAGTCCAAAGACATGCGGTACAGGTGAAATGGGTAAGCTAAAATTGTCCGTAGTGTATGTGTGTAAATGAGAGTGTATGGGTGTTCCCCAGTGATGGGTTGCAGCTGGAAGGGCATCCGCTGCGTAAAACATAAGCTGGATAAGTTGGCGGTTCATTCTGTTGTGGCGACCTCAAATTAATAAAGGGAAGAAAAAGAAAATGAATGAATTAATTATTTTATTCATTCATTTTCTTGTCGGCTTTGTCCCTTGCGGGGTCGCCACAGCGGAATGAACCGCCAACTTATCCAGCACGATTTTACGCAGCGGATGCCCTTCCAGCCGCAACCCATCTCTGGGAACTTCCACACACACATTCACACTCATACACTATGGACAATTTAGCTTACCTAATTCACCTGAACTGCATGTCTTTGGACTGTGGGGGAAACCGGAGCACCCGGAGGAAACCCACGCGAACCCAGGGAGAACATGCAAACTCCAATGAATTAATTAACTATATATGAATTATTAAATTGGCAACGCAGTGGCGCAGTAGGTAGTGCTGTTGCCTCACAGCAAGAACATCGCTGGGTCGCAGGTTCGAACCTTGGCTGGGCCTCAGTTGGCGTTTCTGTGTGGAGTTTGCATGTTCTCCCTGCGTTTGCGTGGGTTTCCTCCGGGTGCTCCGGTTTCCCCCACAGTCCAAAGACATGCGGTACAGGTGAATTGGGTAAGCTAAATTGTCCATGAGTGTGAATGTGTGTGTGGAAGTTCCCAGAGATGGGTTGCGGCTGGAAGGGCATCCGCTGTGTAAAATCGTGCTGGATAAGTTGGCGGTTCATTCCGCTGTGGCGACCCCGCAAGGGACAAAGCCGACAAGAAAATGAATGAATGAATGAATATTATTAAATTATATATATAAATTATGTGGTTTATATATATATATTATTCCTAAAATAATTGAAAAAACATGTTGGTATTATGTGTGAATATTATGTGTAAATATTATTATGTGTAATTATGTGAATAATATGAATCCTGGCCATAAAACAAAGTATTGTAATCTATTTTAAATGACGAGTAACAGTAAATATACAGTAAATATATAATATATATTATAATGTTTTATATTAATATATATTATAATAAATTATGTGCACTGAAAAAATATTTACTGGATTTACTTAATTGTTTTTAAGGTAAATGCACTGTAAAAGTGATTAGTTACTTAAAGCGAGTAAACCAATTGCCTTAAAAAACAACAAGTTGACTTTACCAAAATAAAGTGCACCCATTACAACTTTAAGTTAAGTTGACTCAATTTTTATAATTATGCTAATTGTACTTTTTTTTTTAAAGTAAACTAATCCCTTTTTACAGTGTCAGACTATTTTAGCACGTCTGTTTTCAAATAATTACTGTAATTATCACAATATTACATATTTGGTGCTTCATTAAGTCTATAAAATCGACAATTATAGCCTGTATTGAATTTAGAAGACACACTGGAGTTTGGAAGAGCAGATTTATTTTACTGTATGTCATTTTGCTAGATTCAGAAAAGCTGGGGGGGTGGGGGGGGGACAAATATAATAAAGGTGTATGCACTTTACCGTGGCATTTCAAAATCACAAATTTCCCGCCTTCAGTTAGTCCAAAATGCTGCTGCTAGATTTGTTTGTAATAGCAGAAAATATGACCACATTACTCCTCTTCTAAGGGGCCTCCATTGGCTGCCTGTCCAATTCAGAATTGATTTTAAAGTGCTTTTACTGGTATACAAATCCCTCCATAATCTAGCCCCATCCTATCTCTCAGAGCTGCTTCATTCTTACACTCCCGTGAGATCTCTTAGGTCAAGTGATCAAAATCTTCTTTTAGTTCCTCAGTCCAGACTGAAACGTAGAGGGGACAGAGCTTTCTCTGTGGCGGGTCCTCGGTTGTGGAACACCTTGCCCCTTGATATTAGGATGGCTCCATCACTATCTATTTTTAAATCTCTTCTTAAAACGTACCTTTTTAGCTTGGCTTTTTAATATTATTTTAATAGTCCTTCTACTGCTACTTTTTTACATTTTATAGGCATTTATCTTGTCTTATTTCTTTGTCTTGTATTCTGTCCTTTTATTTTGACTTGTCTTGTGTGCAGCACTTTGGTCAGTCCTGTGACTGTTTTTAAATGTGCTCTATAAATAAACTGAACTTGAAATAAACTGAACTATTGGAAAAAGTGATTAGTTTACTTTTATTTTATAAAAGTGACAATTATATTGTAAAGTCAACTTGTTGCTTTTAAGGCAATTGGTTTACTCGCTTTAAGCAACTAATCGCCTTTTACAGTGTGGTTGTAAACTATTTACATGGGCTAAACTGAAACAAACTAATTAAATTTAGTAATGTTCAACTTAACTTGTTTGTTTGAATTCACCTTCAACTGTTTGTTATGAAAAAAAGTAAAATATATAAAAATTGAAAAAAACATGTTGGTATTTATGCTTGATTATAATTAAATTATATAATTATGTGAATCCGAGCATGAACCAAAGTACTGTCCAGCTCTACAGAGTTTTATTATCTGGAATTCCCAGCTGGAACCAGCCTCTGCTTTAGTGTCCGTTTCTTCACGAGTTTGTGGGAAATTCCTCAGCTGTCTGAAAGCGGGGTCATCTCAGCTATTATTATTAAATTGTGTGATTATTTCAGTACTTTGAGATAGATTCTCTTGTCTTTTATGAAGTCATGATTTATAATTTCCATCACCACGTTGGAAGCTGTTGTCAAACTTTGCACACGTGGGCAGATCCGCTTTATGACTTCATGATAAACTGATAAGAAGCAGATATTGGTAATTCCGCAAGATCTGATCCAGATAATAATACTGATATCAGCGTGATATGATGCTGAGGGAGTGCACGAAAACTTTTGCTCTAATTTCACAATAATTTACACTGGAACACAGCATCAATACACACATTATATAAGTTCTGTTTACCATACCATTTATTTATTTATGCATGGTTATTTACAGTATGCATGAATGTATTGTATGTATGTATATGTATCTACATGTATTTCTAAGCTAAAGCAATATTTTAATTATTCATTTGATTATTAATGAAGAATATGCACATTGAAAATGTTGCTTTAGAAAACATTTTCACACAGAAACTGAAAAATTTGCTGCAATTTTTGCAATTTGTTTGTTGCAAAGAAATGCCAATAATGAGTTGAACATGCAATTCTGTAAGTTAAAGTAGCATTTTATTGTAAAACTTACTACAATAATCTTTTTATACAGCTTAAAAAAGTCAATGCAAAAACAATTAATAAATCAGTCTGCATTATTTGCTATACATTTATGGAGCTGATTTTGAATGCACGTTTATAAAAACTTATAAATTATATAAATATAATATAAATTAGCATATTTACATTTATTTAATTACTGAGATTGTTCTGATTAAATTTAGGTTTTTATTAAAAATGTTTTTTTTTTAAATATAATTTTAAGAAATGTCTAAATAAATGCTGCTGGTGTTTTATTTTCTTTTATTTTCTGTTACATTTAATTCAGCAGTAATACTTTTCTTGATCCAGTAATAATAACAACAATTAATAATAATAAAAATAATAATAATAATAATAAGATTTATCATTATAATAAATATAACATTCTGAAATTCCACTTTTATAAAATTATATTCAATTTATTTAGACTTTTAATATGAATTAACAAATTTAAGTTCCATGAATAAATATTTAGATTTGTAACTAAATATTGAAATAAATGCTGGTTTTATTTTGACTCATAACTTTTCTATTACATGCAGTCATTTGGCAGAAATAGAATTCCTTGATCCAATAATAAACATAATAATAATAGTTATTATTATTATTATTATTATTATATTAATACATTTATATTAATCTCTAAAATACAATACACATCTAATAAATTATACTCATATGTATTTTTTTTATAAATAAACATTATTACATTTAAATAAATAAGATCACAACATCAGTACACATATTTTAAAAGGGTGGTTTCTATTTATTTATTTATTATTTATTTATTTATAAGCTATAAAGTATTTTTGCCAAAAAAAAAGAAAAAAAATGCCAAGTAATACTTTAAAGATAAAAATCTAAAAACTGAAGTAGCCTATTTTATTGTAAAATAAACTACAATAATTTAAATTGTATTAGTTTGAAGTTTGAAATAAAGTTTGAAATAAATATAAAAGTGCATGCTTTTGAAAGATATCTTTTTTAATCCTTGATGCTACTTTTTTATTGATAATTATTGGTTTCTATTTTATAGTAATAACAATTTAATCATTTATTTCAGCATAATTTCTTTACACAAATACAATAATCTTTTTACACACACTTTTTAATTCTGTGAATTGTGCTGGGTCAAATCTATGGGTTGTTCCAGGTAATTCAAACACGCAGTTTGGTCAAAAGAGCAGGATTTTCCCAGTCTATGGGTTTTCCACTATAGGGTTGGGTTATTTAGATCCAACCGCTTTATTAATTTTTCCACTTCATGGAACTTTCTGGATTCATCATCATCCCTCATCATCTGACGGTCACGCAGCTCACAACAAGCAGGATTATAAGGTAAGTTAAGATGAATATAGGAATATACCCCTATTTGTTTGTAGTCATGTTAAAAGTTTACCGATTTCATTGTTAAATGTTGATCTGTCAATGTGCGGATTTAGTGTTTATTGGATGAACTAGCGCGAGATATGAAATTATATGCTAGCAATAAATACGGTGTAATTCTCCGTATACTGCATGGCTTTGTAATGTTTTATCAATATTTAGTAATTAAATATTAAGACTGACCTTTTAACGGCATAATTTTCTCAAGCAATAGTTTAAAGCGTGTTAAATCTAACGGCAGATCCATCATTTGGCATTTTCGCGCTTTTTTTCCCACTGAGGTAACGTTAGCCGCGTTATTTAATTCCACACATCACATTAATTAGCCTACCATACTGATTTGTCATATTATTTTTTTCGTAAAGGTGTCTTGGCATATAGAGAGTTAGATTTATTCTCCTGCGGTTTACAAGGTTACTTCTATTTTGTGAATGCTGAAGTGCTGCTTTTGGCTTTATAAACAGAGAAAGCTGAACATGAACATGCCGTCTCATTTATTTTTTTTACTAAAATCAATGGACACTCGCAGTTCTGTCTTAACAGTAACTAAATCAGAAATTACAATAGGGTACAATTTACAATTGTTGGTTTGTGTAAATAGCGTAATATAATTGCAGGAATGTAAAAGTCATGGTAAATATTGATGAAGTAAAAAAGCGCTCCTCAGCTAGCATCTTCTCAATTCTAATCAAATGTGCTTTATTGGCATGACTATACTTAAAAATCAGTTAGAAACTATTAATACAAACGCAAATAAGAAAAAGACTAATATGATTATTAAAAAAGAAAATAAATAATAACAGTAATACCAAGAAAATAATATAAAACACAACAACTATACACACATATATACAGACGTGGTGTACAAAATTGTTGGTCCTTCACTTTTGTCCAGGCCAGTTTCATTTGCACCTTTAATACTTTTGTTGAACCACAATTCGAAAGCAAAATTAGATTTTTATTAGTTTATTTTCAGTAATTTTTAATCAATCATTACTATTTTCAGTTTCAAGTTCAGTTGCCATTTTTGTAGTTTTTTTCTTTAAGGCTACCAACAATTTTGTCTACGCCTGTATATACAGTTAAAGTCAGAATTATTCGCCCCCCTGTTTATTTTTTTCCCCAATTTCTGTTTAACGGGGAGAAGCTTTCTTCAGCACATTTCTAATCATAATAGTTTTAATAACTCATTTCTAATAACTGATTTATTTTATCTTTGCTATGATGACAGTAAATAATATTAGACTAGATATTCTTCAAGACACTTCTATACAGCTTAAAGTGACATTTAAAGGCTTAACTAGGTTAATTAGGTTAAGGCAGGTTAGGGGAATTAGGCAAGTTATTGTATAATGATGGTTTGTTCTGTAGACTATCAGGAAAATATATAGTTTAAAGGGGCTAATAATATTGACCTAAAAATGGTTTTTAAAAAATTTAAAACTGCTTTTATTCTAGTCGAAATAAAACAAATAAGACTTTCTCCAGAAGAAAAAATATTATCAGACATACTGTGAAAATTTCCTTGCTCTGTTAAACATAATTTGGGAAATATTGAAAAAAGAAGAAGAAAAAAAAAAAAGGGGGGGGGGGGCTAATAATTATATTATATTATATTATATTATATTATATTATATTATATTATATTATATTATATTATATTATATTATAACATAATTCTGTATATATACAGTATATGCTTTTTAAATCTAATTCTTCTAATTCTAATTCTTTATATCTGAAATTTCTTTCTAGATGTGAGATTGTTGCTGGTGCACATGGGCAGGGATAGCAGCTTCACCTGATTAATAGCTGTGAAGGTATTAAAATTCAATAACCTTCAGATTCAGTTTGTCTATTATTTGTGTTTAATGATTGATGTAACCACTGTGTCAAAATATTTTTAATTTGTGTTTTTTTTATTTTTTATTTTAGGATGTGGAGGAGAGTTTACCTTTATTAGAAGACTGCAGTAAACTGTAGGTCAGTTCTGGTTTTCCACATTGTGTTTTAGGAATTGTCTTCGTATTTTAAAAGTCATTAATCATAGTTGGCATATTATAAAACACAATGTAGTTTAATAAAGGTGTATACATTCCTCCAGTGGAGACAAGTATACCTGGTCGTGTAAAAAGTCTTTTTTGAGAGCATGTGGTTACATATAAGCTCTTTAAAGGAATAAAGTAATTTTGACAGGAAAAGGTGTTTCATTTTGTTCTTTTGATTATGAGATCAATTCTTCTTGTTGTTTATTTGTTAAAACCATCCTGGCTGCTTATTTTGCTTCCACATTTTACAAGAAATGATGGACAGTCTGTAAAAGTTCTGTTTGAGTTTTTGTACTCTAATAAGGGCGCAAACCTTCATACATTTCTGAGATAAATAGTTTTTATTTATTTATTTATTTATTTTAATTCTGGGGGTTTCAACTTACAGCTTACAGGTAAATGAAAAATTCAATATCAAAGAAATTTAAATGTTGAATTTTGAGCTTGATTATTTTGATGATTAGTTGATGATTAGTTTTTTCTTGTTCAGAACATGTATACACAATAATGGGAAATATACTGACTGTACATTTGTCCAGAAAACAAGATTCAAGTGCATAATTGAACCAGAAATTGTAAAATGCAAACAAAATATCTCTGAATTATTTCACTTTAATGAATGTAAAATGTAAATGTTTTATTTGTCTGGGGTGGGGAGGATGAAATGTGATATGTTAAATCCATCAAAATAGAAAGGAAATGTGAAAACCAATAAAATTGTGCATTTTGTGTTGTGTAGTTCTTATACAAATAATGTACATTTTGTATATTTTTGAATGATTGTTGTTTACTATTATTAGTAATATTGGTAAAAGTAAAAGGTAGGAAGGCAATTAGACAACAAATGTTAAAGTCGTATTTAGGACCTCAGGTGACCTATCACTGGTTGTGTCAAATAAACTCTTAAATGATCTCTTAATATTTTACCTGACCCATCTGCTGACGGAAAATTAACGCATGGCTGACCTTTACTCTAAAAATGCTGGGTTGACCAAACGTTGGATCAAATAAATCAGCATTTCTCAATTAGCTCTACACATTTTGTTTCTCTTTCTGTTTAAATATGACCATAAGGGCCCTCCAAAGTGGACTCTACGCTGATTTCTGTTTAAAATTAATATATATTTTCCACTTAAATGAGTGAAGGTATGTGAGTTTATATCAGGGGTGGGCAAACTTTTTGGTTCGTGGGCCACATTGAGTTCTAACATTTGATAAAGGGGCCGGAACGGGAGCAGATAGATGGCATGCTTTGGTAACATCGCCTCATTTGGGGAAAAATACACATCTGGATATGGAGAAAACGTGTGCTTTAATTTCCAATGAAAATGAAGAAAAGCATTACAATAAAATCTCTTGACTTCGAAATGAGTCTTTAAACACTGAAAATCAAATAAATGACCATTTTATTTTAAAGCACTGAAAGTTCTGTTATACTTCAGGATATCACCATCACTCTCCTCCTGACTGTCTTTTCGTTCAATATGGTGCATGAATATGATCCAGAGTAATACTGTCTGATATTTGCAATTATAAACATTGCTTAATTTTATTTTGCCAAACATTTAGCATTAATTTTATACATTTTATATTGCATCGTTCAACATGATGCATGCATATGAACCAGAGTAATACTTTCATATAATTTCACAGTGTAAGAGTCTTAACTTTTCTCATCTTTTCTGCAGTTTGACGGTGAAAAACTTTGCTGAGCTCTCAAATTAGCTGCCAACTTCTCAGCAGCAGCTTCCTGTTCTTTTGTTGAGAGCTTGCTAGCATAGTTAGCGTGCTTTGTGGCAAAGTGACGGCTAATATTATACTCTTTAAAAACAGCAACAGTTTCTTGGCATATCAGGCAAATGGCAGATGATCGGTGTTCAGTGAAAAAATATTTAGTTGTCCACTCCTTATTGAACACTCGACATTCTCTGTCCACTTTCATTTTCTTGGGTCCGCTCATCTTCATAGAAGGGCGGTGGGTCAAAGGGTAAAGTGCAAACGTGGAGTAATAGGCCTACGCTTCACCTCAACAAAGCCAATATATCTAGAGTGCGCCATTTAGTGAGGAAACATCAGAATTGCAGGGGTAATAAAATATTAACAAGATTAATTTATTAAAAGTTTGGCGGGCCGAATCAAAACGTTTAACGGGCCCCATGTGGCCCCCGGGCCGTAGTTTGCCCATGCCTGGTTTATATTGTATTTACAGAGGTAAATTATGTCATGAATGAGTGAAATAAGGATAGAACACATTTCATGTTGGCCAATTATCAATATATTGATTTATAGTGCAATACTTGGAGATAACCTTAATAATTTTTGCCATTGCAATATCTACACTGTAAAACAATCCTGGTTGCCTTAAGTTTTTAAGCTGAATCAAATAAACCTTATGAGTCCATTGAACTTATATTATGTTAAACTGACTTAAAACTGTTTGCAAAACTTATAAAATTAAGTTAGAACATGGTTAACTTAGTTTATTAAGTTCAAATGAACTAAAACATATGCTGTCATGACTAATTGTTCATATATTGTTATTTACAAATAACATTAAAGGCATTTTACAATGACATTTACATTCTACTTCAGCGTTTATAATTGTTTATAATTGTTTAAGGCCCAGTTTCACAAACAGGGCTTAGCTTAAGCCAGGACTAGACCTTAGTTAAATTAGGCTATTTATGCCACATTTTTAAAAACAGCCTTAAAAAAATACATTACTAGTGTGCACCTGTAGACAAAAAATGACACTGACATGTTTTAAGACATCTCACTGCAAGTTATTTTCAGTTGAGACAGCTCAAACATGCAATTTAATCCATGACTAGCCTTAAACCATGTTTGTGAAACCGGGGGTAAATGTTTTAAACAGTGGTGTACCTCAGGGCTCTGTTTTGGGTCCGTTGTTCTCATTAAATTGGCTTACATGTCATTTCTTTTACACTAGGGATATGCAGATTTACTTTCCTTTAAAGCAGAATGGTAAATAATGCATAAATATGAATTTTCTGACTGAGTTAGAGCTTAGTTTCAGTCAGTTGAGATTTTGGCTGGGTGCTAATTTTTTAACAACGAGCGATTCCAATCTGCCTTTATTACTTTGATTGACAATCAGTTAGTTATATAAACTGCTGACTCTCATATACGTGTAAATAACTTAGGAGTGATTTTTGATAATAGACTACATTTGGACAAACAAATCATCACCTATTGTGAAGGTATATTTGTTTTGACTTTGAGGCTGTCGTTCAGAGTTTTATCACTGAGGCTTAACTATTGTAATTCACTGAATACTGATGTGCCTACATCTGCATTATCTCATCTACCAGTGCTGCCAGTTTGCTAGAAATAATTTAAACTTTAAATATTGACTATGAAAAAGGATGTAAATTTTGCACATTTACACTTCTTTGCACTGGCTGCAAGTGGAATATCCTATCATATTCAAGGTGTTGATGTTTGCTTAAAGGGGACTGCATAATCAAGTTATATAAATATACATTTCTATATAAATATATTACAGATCTCTTGTTTTCATAGTAATTGCTGACATTACAAACTGAGCGTGATGTTCTTTGAGCCTAGATCTCATCTGAAATTATAAGGAGATATTTAAATTTTTGGCCCTAGATTGTGACTTATCATATATTGGAAACGTCAAATCTTATCTTAAGATTTAGTGCTGATCGAAGTACACACATTAGGCACATGTATAGGCATATGCATATATAGCCTAATAAAATATTACTTATGTAAAAGTATAAAGTTCTCCTTTTCAAAATCGCTTATGTCAAAAGTACTCGATTTTTCATTTACTTTATTATTAAAAGTAAAAATGCGTATTGATGAATGGTTATTTTGCATGAAAATTGTGTTATTAAAACTTTGTCATACTCTTTGATCATCATATTGTGAAAAGGTTTAGAAATAACAAGTAATATTTTTTAATCATATAACCTTGTGTAGCCTAAACAAAAACTAATAAACAAAAAAGTGTTTAAATGTGTGCAGACACACTGAAATGTACAATAATTGATCAAAAATAATGTTAGCACCCTTTGAGTAGTTCCGGCAGGTTTAGAGCGCAGGTTTACAGCTCTGTGTCACTCTGATGAATGAGTTATTTCCTAACTACAACAGTCAGAAATCACATCAAAACACAACAAAAGGCTATAGTGCTATACACAGGAGATGTTTAAGGACTGAAAACTGACTAATAAAGTCTCAAATACAACATCTAAACAGTGGATTGAAATCTGGCACTCGGGGTGTCAATTTATAATCACTACCCACATAGCCAAATTTTTCTGGCCCAGATCTGGCCCACACAATCAGCTTTTGCTTGGCCCACATACTGCAGTGAATTACGGTACATGATTGGACCAAGTTTGGCTTCCATACAAGAGCCAAACATGGACCATATCTGGGCCAAGTTAATAACCCATATCTGGGCCAGATATGTTGGTGTGTCTAGGCTGCAATGAATTTGATAAACACATTCACTTTATGGCCGCACTTTTTCTCGAAGTGTCCCGATTGGTAGAATTTTTTCTTTACTCAAAAATAATTTAACTGTACTTTAAAAGTGGGTCAAGATAGGCCAAACTTGTCGGCGCCAGTGGTGTAGCGGTTAGTGCGTCGACACATGCACTCCGGTGTTCACGGCGACCCGAGTTCGATTCCACCTCGCGGTCCTATGCCGATCATTCCCCTCTCTCTGCTCCCAATTCTTTCCTGTCAATACTCTCTACTGTCCTATCAAATAAAGGTGAAAACCCCTCAAAAATAATAAAAAAAAAAGATAGGCCAAACTTACGTGGCCCACATATAAATTTTTAACATCTGGGCCAAATGCTACATTTGATATCTGGTCCAAGTCTTGTGTGCCATCTTAAAGACAACGCTACCTCTGCCAAACCGGGGCCATGTTTGACCCACATGCTGTATGCCAGTGCCAAATGAATGCCTGCTGTGCCAGCTTTATGCCAAATCTGGGCCAGAATTCTTTGCTACCTGGGTAGTCACAGGCATAAATTGTAATATTTTTAGGTGTAGTTTTTGGTTTATTGTGTTGCAGAGTGCTGGTAAAGAGCAACGTATTTAAAGCATTTCTGAATTAAAGGTACAAATCTGTAGCATAAACTAGCTGATGAGAAAGATATTATTTATAGGTATCAGATGGGTTCTGTGCATTTGGAGAGTAACAGTTAGTGTCTTGAGGTCTTTTAACTTTAATGTACTGTTAAGGGATGTTTTCATCCACTCTGGGGTGATTTCGTGTCCTAATTTGGCCACAACCTTCTCTGTGTTTCAACTAGCAAAATGATTTTTGGTGACAAATTTTATTTTGCCACATATTTTGAGAAAATGCTTTGATTTTTATTTTAAATTCAACGATACACTCTGGGCAAATGTAAACCCTTTTGTTATGTTCGGGATGAAAACATCCACTGAATTAAACTGCTGTACAAATGCATCAGATTCATATTTATTTCTATATTTTTTTATTTAAATCTGTTAATCAACCTCAGTCCTGATCAAAACTACTAAATTGCTTAGAAAATTACAGGATTTTTGCTCTTTATTTGCTAAATTCATAAATTATGTCATCGATTTGGTGAAAACACACACAAAATTAGGTATTTTCAATATAAAAAGTAATTGTGGACTGGATTATTTTTACCTTTTATCACAGTCTTAGACATGTGAAACAACATTGCCTTTGATGCATTGTTTTTGATTAATTTATTTTTCTCCCTAGTTTTCTGTCGGTGGCTGTTTTGCCCTGTGGTCTTCCATTATAACCACATTTTTTTGATTGCAAAACCATGACAGCAGGTAATCATGCACTTCTGATTGATGGTGGTTTTCCCTGTTGGGAAATTTGTAAATTTGTTTGTAATTTTTTACTGTTGATCATCATTTGGCATCGTTAACCCTTTAGATAAGCCTTTGCTAAAAAAAGCTTTGTTTCTGTATTTTATACGGAGTATAACAGCAAATTAAAGTGTGTGTATGTGTGTCTGTAAGTGTGTGAGAGTGACCTTTGCACCCTTATCTTAATGTGTCTGAGAAAATCAAAATATGTGTCTCAGCTGTCAGAACTATGGAGGAAATAAAATTCAATTCAATTCATCTTTATTTTTATAGCACTTTTACAATGTAGATTATGTCAAAACAGCTTCACATAGACGGTTATAGTAAACTGAAACTGTGTCAGTCCAGATTTCAGAGTTTGCGTTCAGTTCAGTGTGGTTTAATATTCACTGCTGAGAGTTCAAACACTGTAGAACAAATCCATCGATTCACAGCTCCACAAGACCCAAACCAAGCAAGCCAGTGGAGACAGTGGAGGAACAAACTTCACCAATTGACCAAAGTGAAGGAGAGAAACCTGGAGAGAAACCAGGCTCAGTTGAGCACGACCATTTCTCCTCTGGCCAAACTTTCTGTGCAGAGCTGCAGTCTAGGCGCTGGAGGCTGGAGAGCGCTGGACGTCCATCGCGGAGAAGCTGCAGGTGTTGAGTAGGTCACCGGCGGGTGTTCAGGCTGGCCCACAGGATCAATGCGAAGACTCGTCTGTCACTGGGGTCTTTCAGGAATCAGTCTCATGCTCTCCACTCCTCCATGACCACCACAGCATCTGCTCAGGATACGGCCTGGTCCAGGATTATGGAAACCTCAGGAATAATAAAAACAGACTAACAAAAGTGCAGATGCCGTTCAAATTATAATGTCTTTTGGGAAGTGTTCCCGGCCCGGCAGACCAACAATCATTTAGTGGATTTGGATTTTAAAAGCATTTGTGTTTCATGTGTATGCTAATGCAGAGATGTGTCTTTAATCTAGTTTTACACTGACAGAGTGTGTATGAAAACAAAGACTGTGTATTTATACACCATCAGATGTGCTCATGCAGTCAATGGGGCAAAAACCGCCACCAACAGTAAATCAGGGAGAAAAAAAGGAAAATCTAACAATGCATTAAAGCCAGTGTTGTTACTGATCATTCACATGTCCAAGACTGTGATAAAAAGGTAAAAAACATCCAGTCCACAGTTACTTTTATACTGAAAATACGTCATTTTGTGTTTTTTTCTCCAAATCAGTGACATCATTTATGAACATGGCCAATAAAGAGGTAAAATCCTGTAAAAACATTTAGTTGTTTTGATCAGGACTGAGGTTGATTAACAGATTTATTTGAAAACTAAATGAAAAAAATATTTACAGCATTTTAATTTAGTTTTCATCCCTAACATAACAAAGGGGTAGTCAATTTGAACAGTGCACAAGGGTTAACATTCAGGAATATATTTCCAGCTATGATTTACACCCGTGGACTGTAAAAAGGTTTTCAGGTTTACACCTGAGCTGTAGCGCCATCTGCTGTGCGCTAGTGAAAACACAAGACAACATTTAGAGATCAGACGTTTGACTGTGATTTAATATGAGCAGTCAAGCGCATGATCACAACATTATATCAGTAATTTATGAAATGTCTAATATTCTCCAGCACTCATGTGGTTTAGATATTTAGCGTGTTTTGTTGAGACACGTCATCATCCCTCGCCTGCTGAGACTGTTATCCGTAGAAATAGAAAAACTGGAAGCAGAAGGAGCGGCTGCCTGTTTTAAACTAGAGAATGTGAGGTGGGAGGGGTTACATGGCTCAGATGCGGTCTCTGATTGGCCAATATATTATTTTTAATAACATAACAATTAGATAAAAGAAAAGTAAAAAAGAGGTGTAATATGAATTAATAAATGGAAGCTTATTAAGACGAAAACTTTTAAATGGCGAGTAAAAATAAATAAATAAAATTACAATCATTAAATTGTAATATTTTTGTAAATAAAGCCAAAACTACCAGCTTCTTTGTGAGAATTTGATGTGGAGGAATCAGGCAAATTCTACTTTACACTCCTAATAATAATAATAATAAAACTTTTAGTTAACAGTTGATAAAATAACACATTTTTTGGTGTAAAAATCAACTTAAAGATGCTTTTGTGCAATGTTGGATGTTTCTTTGGACGTTAAATGTTACTTATTGAGTAAATAACCTTTATTTTTAAGAGTGTAAGCACAATTTAGCAATCACGTGGTTTTAGATGCCTTTTCTTAAAACAATATTAATAAGCATATAAATAAAATATTCATAAAACTAAAACTTTGTCATGTAATATGGAATATTAATAATCAGTAATGTTAAATAATAACCCCCAAATAGTTATTAAACATAGGTTTAAGTACACACTTCTGTTTTTATTCTTTACTGTACACTTTGAATGTATTATTTACAGTGTTGATTAAGGTTACTTATAAATGTCACATATTGTTTTACAGGTTCGAGCCTCGGCTGGGTCAGTTGGTGTTTCTGTGTGGAGTTTGCATGTTTTCCCTGTGTTGGTGTGGGTTTCCTCCAGGTGCTCCAGTTTTCCCCACAAGTCCAATGACATGTGGTATAGGTGAATTGGGTAAGCTAAATTGGCCGTAGTGTATGAGTGTGTGTATGAATGTTTCCCAGTGATGGGTTGCAGCTGGAAGGGCTAAGTTGGCAGTTCATTCCGCTGTGGCAACCCTAGATTAATAAAGGGACTAAGCTGAAAAGAAAAGGAATGAATGAATAATTATTTTACAAAATATTCTGGATGCCAAGTGTCGTGTGGTTTATGTTACTTTTCTCAGCGTGGATCAATCTCTGCTGTTTACGATTACTATAAGTAAAATCCGTTTTCATCAAGATTTCTAAAGTGTTTGTTGTAATATGTATACATAAAAACAAACAGTGCTGGAGGAAATGCATTACGAGTAACGTGAGTTACATAATAATATTACTTTTCTAAGTAACGAGTAAAGTAATTAGAGTTTATTCATTTTTATCTGCCTTTCCGGGGCCGGGTCAAGGGGGCAGCAGTCTTAGGAGAGAACCCCCTCTCCCCAGACCCCCTGACACTTCTTCCAGCTCCTCCGGGGGGATCCCGAGGCGTTCCCAGGCCAGCCGAGAGACATAGTCCCTCTAGCGTGTTCTGGGTCTTCCTCAAGGTCTCCTTTTGGTGGGACATGCCTGGAACACCTCCCCTAGGTAGGCATCCAGGAGGCATCCGAAACAGATGCCCAAGCCACCTCAGCTGATTTCTCTGAATGTGGAGGAGCAGCGGCTCTACTCCGAGCTCCTCCTGGATGACAGAGCTCTTCACCCTATCCATAAGGGTGCGCCACATTTCGGCCACTTGTATCCGAGATCTTGTCTTTTCAATCATGACCCAAAGCTCACGACCATAGGTGTGAGTAGGAACGTAGATTGACCGGTAAATCGAGAGCTTTGCCTTTTTGCTCAGCTCCTTCTTCACCACAACGGACCGGTACATCGACCGCATTACTGCTGCGCTGCTCCGCCTGTCAATCTCACACTCCATCCTTCCCTCACTCGTAAACAAAACCCCAAGATACTTGAACTCCTCCACCTGGGGAAGGACTTTTCTCCAACCTGTAGATGGCAAACAATTCTCATCCCAGCCACATCACACTCAGCAGCAAACCGCCCCAGTGCATGCGGAAGATCCATGTTTAATGAAGCCAACAGAACAACATCGTCTGCGAATAACAGAAATGAGATCCTGTGGTCCCCGAATCGGACCCCCTTCAGCCCAAGGCTGTGATTTGAAATTCTGTCCATAAAAATTATGAACAGAATTCGTGACAAAGAACAGCCCTGCCGGAGTCCAACATGCACTGGAAACAAGTCTGACTTATTGCCAGCAATGCAAACCAACTTAAGTGTTTGACTTACTTTTTAAAAATTGTAACGCGAGTTACTTCTTAGTTTAATTAATTAGCTTTTAAATAATAAATTGCTGAATTAAAATGAGCATGAATCAAAAAGTACAAAAGTAGCAAACACATTAAACTTTCATTACAGCATATACTGTATAGCAAGGCGTGGATTTAGTGATTTGGGGGCCCGAAGCAATTCCATATAATTTCTTACAGTGTATGTAAAGTAACGCAAGAGTAACGTAACGTAACGCATTACTAGTTACTTTTTGGAGGATGTAACTCAATATTGTAATGCATTACAAAACACTACTATCAAACCAAAACTACAGAAGTCCTAAGAGGCCATATGCATTCACGACTTGCTCTCGGCATAACAAAAAGTTGTTTTCTTGTTATCACAATGTGTTTTTTTTGCGCTTTTATTTACTTATGTATTTATTATTATTATTCACGTTGTGGACCATCAGGCGCCCCCTAAGGGCAGCGCTCGGTGTTGCGTCACACAGAAGAGCGTTATTACATTAACCGACCGCATTAGCAGCTCAATGGTGCGGCGTCCGTGTGTTTATTAAATCATCTGGCGTCTGTACGAGTGCTTCAGGGATGGAGGTGAACAGGGATGAAGCTGAACGCTGTATTGATATCGCTGTCGAGGCTCTGGAGGACTCGCAGCCGGAGAAAGCGCGCCGGTTCCTGGAGAAAGCTCAGCGGCTCTTCCCGACGCACAGAGCCCGGGGTGAGCGCACTGAAACCCGGCTAATAATCCAGGCCGCGCGTACTCTCTGAACACTTCATTCATGAGTTCAGATTAAACCGTGTAATTGTCAGTCTGAATGGGCGGTTTAGATTAGAGATGTGCATGATTGTTTGTTAGTGTTTGTTGTTGTTATTAGTGCTTGTGGTGATGATGAAAATGATGATGTAACTCTTGCATGCAGGTCAGATTCAGATGTCATGTTAATCTGGCTGTGTTCCAAATCACAGTCAGCTGATTAGACACTATATTAGTGCACGTGCTGATCATAACTGCTTTGTGTTAACTAACAATGAACAATACTTATGCACATTTATTTGACAGTAATTCAACATTTAGTAATGCGTTGTTGACATACTAATTCATGCTTGCTAACTTCAGTTAATGCACAGTGAGTTAACAAGAACTTATAATCAATGACTTTATAATGAATGCATTTATTATACAGTAGTTCAACATTTAATAATGCTTATTAAAGTCTAAATTCATGCTTTTAACCTCAGTTAATGTACTGTCAGTTAAAATGAGCTAACATTAAATGACTATTTTCACTAACTAATGACTGTAATAATTAATATATTACAAATAAATAAAAAAATGCATTAGAAAAACAAAAAAGAAGCCATGACTATAGATGCAAAGAAACTAAACTGCATTGACACACACTCACTGAGCTCTTCATTCATGTGTTCAGATTAAACTGTGTCTGGTGTAATGTATATGTGTGTCAGTCTGAATGTGCTGCTGAGATTAGAGATGTGAATGATTGTTTGTTGTTATTATTAGTGTTTGTAATGATGATGATGTAACTCTAGCATGCATTATTAATTATTGATTATTGATTGACAGATCTGCTGGAGTCTCTGGAGAGGAACGAAAACCCCTCGTGGTCTCAGAGCAGCGCCGGCGGAGCCACCGAAGGCACAGAAACACACCAGCGCAGGTCTGGAGTCAGCAGTAACGGAGAGAAACCTGCAGAATCTAGCAAACCATACACACCTGAGCAAGCCGACGCCGTCAGAAGGTGCGTCAGGAGATCTGTTTACATGCAAAGATGAGAATTAGATTCATGCACACACTCTAATATCACTTAAAACATTAGTCAATAAAGCAGCGTTTCCAGTCATTTTTATTTTTATAGTCCTATTTAGCTTTAAATTGACTAATTTTAGGGCATAAACATGTATTTAGTTGACTGTGCAAGTTATTAATGTTAAGATTTTCATCATTGTATTGTTTTTATTTAAGCTAACAATTTTATCTCCGTTAGCAAAAAAAAAGTAGTGCTCGGTAAAGAGTAATAGCAATTAATCTTTTCCAAAATAGTAGTTCATTTTAAAACATATGCTGGAATAGTTGGCAGTTCATTCTGTTGTGGTAACCTCTGATGAATAGGGACTAAGCCGAAGGAAAATTAATGAATGAATAAAAGTTTGTTTTGACATTATACATGTGTGTGTGCTGTGTAGATTTATTATGTATACAGTATAAATACACACATGCATATATTTGAGAAAAAGATTGTTTATATTTAGATATATGCATGATACAAATTATATATAAATGTAAAAATCTAACAAAATAGTTTTGTTTCCATGCATGTGTGTGCATCACATATACATAATAGACATATATACAGTTAGGTCCATAAATATTGGGACATCGACACAATTCTAACATGTTTGGCTCTATACACCAACACAATCTATTTGAAATTAAATGAACAAGATGTGCTGCAGACTGTCAGCTTTAATTTGAGGATATTTACATCCAAATCAGGTAAATAGGGGAAATGGTCGTGCCCAACTGAGCCTGGTTTCTCTCGAGGTTTTTTAAATCTTCACTTTCGCCAATTGGTGAAGTTTTTTCCTCGCCGCTGTCGCCACTGGCTTGCATGGTTCGGGATCTGTAGAGCTGCACATTGATGGATTTGCTCTTCAGTGTTTGGACTCTCAGTAGTGATTATTAACCCACACTGAACTGAGCTAAACTGAACTAAACTTAATCTCTGAAAACTGAACTGACACTGTTTACATTCACTATAATCTTCCATGTGAAGCTGCTTTGACACAATCTACATTGTATAAGCGCTATACAAATAAAGATGAAAAAAATTGAATTGAAAGTAAGCGCTGTAGGAATTACAACAGTTTGCGGATGTGCCTCCCACTTGTTAAGGGTCCAAAAGTAATTGAACAGAATAATAATCATAAATCAAACTTTCACTTTTTAATACTTGGTTGCAAATCCTTTGCAGTCAATTACAGCCTGACGTCTGGAACACAGAGACATCAGCAGACGCTGGGTTCCATTCATGCTGGTGCTCTGCCAGGCCTCTACAGCAACTGTCTTCAGTTCCTGCTTGTTCTTGGGGCATTTTCCCTTCAGTTTTGTCTTCAGCGAGTGAAATGCATGCTCAATCGGATTCAGGTCAGGTGATTGACTTGGCCATTGCATAACATTCCACTTCTTTCCCTTCAAAAACTCTTTGGTTGCTTTTGCAGTATGCTTTGGGTCATTCTCCATCTGCGCTGTGAATCGCTGTCTAATGAGTTCTGGAGCATTTGGCTGAATATGAGCAGAAATTATTGCCTGAAACACTTCAGAACTCATCCTGCTGCTTTTGTCAGGATCACATCATCAATAAATACAAGAGAACCAGTTCCATTGACTGCCACACATGCCCACGGCATGACTCTACTACCACCATGCTTCACTGCTGAGGATCATGAGCAGTTTCTTTCCTTTTCCATACTCTTCTCTTCCCATCACTCTGGTACAAGTTGATCTTGATCTCATCTGTCCAGAGGATGTTGTTCCAGCACTGTGAAGCCTTCTTCAGAACTCTAATCTGGCCTTCTTGTTTTTGAGGCTCACCAATGGTTTACGTCTTGTGGTGAACCCTCTGTATTGATTCTGGTGTAGTCTTCTCTTGATTTTTGACTCTAACACACACACACCTGCCTCCTGGAGAGTGTTCTTGATCTGGCCAACTGTTGTGAAGGGTGCGTTCCTCACCAGGGAAAGAATTCTTCAGTCAACCACCACAGTTGTTTCCATGGTCTTCCGGGTCTTTTGGTGTTGGTGCGCTTTTTCTTGGTAAGAATGTTCCACACAGTTGTTTTCGTCACGCCTGATGTTTCTGCTCTCTCTGATGGGTTTGTTTAGTTTTTTCAGTCTAATGATAGCTTGCTTGACTGATAGTGACAGCTCTTTGGATCTCATCTTGAGAGTTGACAGTAACAGAATCCAAATGCAAGTAGCGCACTTGACATGAGCTCTGGAGCTTTTATCTGCTCATTGTAATTGGGTTAATGAGGGAATAACACACACCTGGCCATGGAACAGCTGAGAAGCCAATTGTCCAATTACCTTTGGACCCTTAACAAGTGGGAGGCACATATGCAAACTGTTGTAGTTCCTACAGCGCTCACCTGATTTGGATGTAAATATCCTCAAATTAAAGCTGACAGTCTGCAGCACATCTTGTTTATTTAATTTCAAATAGATTGTGTTGGTGTATAGAGCCAAACATGGTAGAATTGTGTCGATGTCCCAATATTTATGGACCTAACTGAATGCATGTCTATTATGTATATGTGATGCACACACATGCATGGAAACAAAACTATTTTGTTAGATTTTTACATATATATATAATTTGTATCATGCATATATCTAAATATAAACAACCTTTTTCTCAAATATATGCATGTGTGTATTTATACTGTATACATAATAAATCTACACAGCACACACACATGTATAACGTCAAAACAAACTTTTATTCATTCATATATTTCCTTTGGCTTAGTCCCTTTATTCATCAGAGGTTGCCACAACAGAATGAACCGCCAACTATTCCAGCATGTTTTACACAGCGGATGCCCTTCCAGCTGCAACCCAGTACTGGGAAACACCCACACACACTCATACACTACGGCCAATTTAGTTAATCAATTCCCCTATAGCGCATGTGTTTGGACTGTGGGGGAAACCGGAGCACCCGGAGGAAACCCACGCCAACACGGGGAGAACATGCAAACTCCACACAGAAATGCCAACTGACGCAGCCAAGGCTCGAACCAGTTACCTTCTTGCTGTGAGGTGACAGTGCTAACCACTGCGCCACCGTGCCACCCACAAACTTTTATTTAGTATGCAAAAAGTATTATCATCACTATTATCATCACAAATGATTTCTTTTGCAGAATAAAGCAGTGTAAGAACTACTATGAGATCCTTGGTGTACAGAAAGACGCTTCAGAAGACGACTTGAAGAAAGCGTACAGAAAGCTGGCGCTGAAGTTTCATCCTGATAAGAATCACGCGCCGGGGGCCACAGAAGCATTTAAAGGTACTGCAAACCACTTCTTTACATGAGTTTCTCTTTCTGTGAAGTCTAAAAAGAAACGGATATTTATTTTTATACTACAGTGCTGTTGAATGCTTGATTCTGATTGGCTGATGAGCATTCTAAGATATTCAGATAAACACACAGATAAAGTAGTTCCGGCAGGTTTTTTGAGCGCATTACAGCTCCATGTTACTGAATGATAATTCAGAGCTACTGTACAACAGTCAAAAATGATGTCAAATATAATATTACTCCAGCAGAAGTATACTGTCTTTTTAATATTACTGGAGTCAAAATGCAATAGGTACTTGATTTTTAATTTACTTCAGTAAAAGTTCTCACTGTCATATTTGTCATAGTCTAATAATAATACATTCATGGTAATTAGAGTGAAAACATGTGAAACCACATTCACACAGTAAACCTTGTTCAGATCAGTGAATCATTTACCGGTGACTCACTCTGAATGATTCATTTGAATCAGTGAATCATTTTCTGGAGATTCATTTAAAACAAATAATTTGATTCAATGAATCAGTTATTGGAGACTTATGCCGTGGTCACACTAGAGTTTGATCATACAAAATTCTGTATTACAGCGCTGCGAAAAGAGGTGGAATTAAACAAGATCATTAGACATTAAAAAAAGCGAGCTATTGGTTCATATTTTAAATTTCTGTCCAGAGAGGTCATGTTTTGATCTTCGATTGGTCTTGCGCAGACACATGATGCGATTTCACATGTCAGAGTTCACCAAGCATGAACTTTGTACTGCAGCAAACTGCGAAACTTGTCGAACGAGCTTGCGTGCCCGGTCTGTCGCATTCGCAAGCGTATGAATGGAAGTCTATGGGGAGAAAAGTGCAGTGTGACCGCGGCTTTACTCTGAGTTGAATCAGGGAATCATTTTCTGGAGACTCACTTTAAACAGATCATTTGAATCGATGAATCATTTACTGGCACTTACTGTGAACAGATTATTTGAGTCATTGAATCATTTTCTGGAGACTCACTTTAAACAGATCATTTGAATCAATGAATCATTTACTGGGACTTACTCTGAACAGATCATTTGAGTCAGTGAATCATTTTCTGGAGACACACTTTAAACAGATCATTTGAATCAATGAATCATTTACTGGGACTTATTCTGAACAGATCATTTGAGTCAGTGAATCTTTTTCTGGAGACTCACTTTAAACAGATAATTTGAATCAATGAATCATTTACTGGGACTTATTCTGAACAGATCATTTGAGTCAGTGAATCTTTTTCTGGAGACTCACTTTAAACAGATAATTTGAATCAATTAGTCTATAGGTGCGTTCGACTTGAACTATGGCTGCAGCCGGTGATCAACAAACGCATGAGAGAAATAAGGGGAAATGAGGGGGTATAAAAAAAAAATGAATAGGCCTATTAAATACAAAACAATAAGCATAATTTCTTAAACATCACTCTAGGCTAATACTTCTTGTTTGAATATGCTAAAAAGGGTTTACATTTATTTACGTTTATAGATATAAAACATTCCAATATATATTAATGTAAAACCCAAAACAAGGTGTCTTAAACAATGATTTAGATTATTCTGGATAATGAAAGCATTTTCAAAAAAGCATTTTAATCCAAAAAGATTGAACAAAAGGACTAAAATAAATGAGCTATACTTTAGAAGTTTCCCAGAAAGAGCAGGTACATCAATGACACTTTTAAAACTTGTGCATAAACGGCTAGACAGGGAAACTAAAACTTATAATCATATAAATCATTGTATAATTATTTAATAAAATAGTTATTTTACTTAATTTGTTAAGAAACCTTTAGGGTGTCAGGATCAATGATGATAATTATTTTATTTCAAGTCTGTAAGACTTATTTGAGTTAATCTTTAGGTTATTTACTAAAATATATCATTTAAATCGTTTATGGAGCTGAATGCAGTAAATAATCTGTGCAGTAAATAAACCTGTGCAAACAATCTAGACATTATAAACAGATTATTTAACAAAAGATGATACTGCAGTGAAATATCAGTAGTCTTTTAATAAGCATGATGTGTACAACATAGAGAGGGTATGAACAGTGAATTGTTTGTTTTGAAATTTGTGAATCGGAATTTGTCCAATAATAAACCTGAAACACACGTGGTTGTTGTCATGTTGTGAACTCGGCCAATCATGTAATATCGATGTCATCATCGCAGCTCCTGCAGTCGCTCTTCAGATGCTGTGCGGGCTGAATTTTTCGTCTGATCTCGGAGTGCTGTTGCGGTACTTTGATGCCACATGTGACAGTCACGAGGTGTCGGCGCAGCATCAATCCGGACAAAATTTCTATCCGGCATGCAGCGCTTTAAGACAGATTTCGATCGGTCTGCGCAGCGCTGCATGAAGTCAAATGCACCGATGTACTGCAGACTCACTCTGAATGGAACATTTGAATCAGTGAATCCTTTACAGGAGACTCACTTTAAACAGATCATTTGAATCAATGAATCATTAGGTGCATTCGACTTCATGCAGCGCTGCGCAGATCGATCGAAATCTGTCTTAAAGCGGTGCATGCCGGTTAGAAATTTTGGCCGGATTGATGCTGCGCTGACGCCATGTGACTGTCACATGTGGCATCAAAGTACTGCGACAGCGCTCCGAGATCAGACGACTGATTCAGCCCGCACAGCACCTGAAGAGCGCCTGCTGGAGCTGCGATGACGACACTGATGTTACACGATTGGTCAAGTTCACAGCATGACAACAACCACGTGTGTTTCGGGTTTATTATTGGACAAATTCCAATTCACAAATTTCAAAACAAACAATTAACTGTTCATACCCTCTCTATCTTGTACACATCATGCTTATTAAAAGACTACTGATATTTTACTGCAGTATCATCTTTTGTTAAATAATTTGTTCATGTCTAGATTGTTTGAACAGGTTTATTCAGCCTTTTTTATACAGACTAATGTATTATACATTTTAGTGAATGATCAAATATTAACTCAAATAAGTCTTACAGACTTATAAAATAAATATCATCATTGATCCTGACACCCCTATGAAGATTTCTTAACAAATTAAGTAAAAAATATTTTATTAAATATAAAAATATATGATTTCCTTTCAATATGCAGAAATGTTAAAGGTGTCATTGATGTAGCTGCTCTTTCTGGGTATTTTCTATTTAGTTATTGTGCTCCTTTTGTTCAATCTCTATGGATTAAAGTGCTTTTTAAAAAATGTTTTTATTATCCAAAATAATCATTGTTTAACACTTAATCAAAACGCCTTGTTTTGGGGTTTTACACTAATATATGTTGGAAAGTTTTATATTTATGAATAAATGTAAACCCTTTTTAGCATATTCAAACAAGCACTGGAACAGTATTGACACACCATTCAACATCTAGTAGCCCAAAGACTGATGCTTAAACTCCAAGAATTTGTGCTTATTGTTTTGTTTAATAGGCCTATTTGAGGATATTTATTTCCTTTTTATGTGCTCTCTCGTTTTCCTCTTATTTCTCATGTGTTTGTTATGTAGGCTACTTAAATTTAATTCATAATTCCCTTGTTTAAAAATGACGTGTAGTTTGTAGAGACTGTATTCTGTTTTATTTGTACTGTAAATCTTTTGTTGTTATTGCAATAAATAAACAAATAAATGAATGATCCCGCCATGTGATCGGTCATCATGACGGCAGCAACTTCGAGCCCCGAAGTGTCCGGCTTGACGGCTCCGTTTTCAACTCCGCCCCCGCCTGAGCACGGCTAATCTCGTTGATCACCGGCTGCAGGTGTGCTTCATGTCGATCGCACCTATTTACTGCAGACTCACTCTGAATGGAACATTTGAATCAGCGAATCATGAATCAGACAAAAACCTGTCAAATAAATCATGCAATATAAAATATGCACTCCGGGACATTGAATTATTGGAAATAATGCTCACTCTATTTGGATACCACAGTATTTATAAGTGGATAATTATATTTTTTGAAGCTAGAAAAGATAAGATGCTTCTGTTATGCCAGTTAAGGGCATATATATATATATATATATATATATATATATATATATATATATATATATATATATATATATATATATATATATATATAAATGGCAACCCTTTATAACATATTGTCAGCGTCTTCTAAATTTGCCCATTGATTAAATCCATTTGAATATTTGACCCATTACCTTCTTCTACCTTTGAATTTTACTACATTTTCATCTTTTGTTATATATTTATTATTATTATTATTATTGTTGTTGTTATTTAAGTTAAATTATCATTGTTCTATTATTTATTTTTTTACAAATTTGTCTTGCCTCTTGTTTTTTTTGCAAAAGTTTAAAAGTCTCTCACTATGTCTCTCATTTCAAGTGTATTTCAATCAGTAAAAGAGGAAAAAAATGAAGAAAATATTGCACAGCAGCCGCTCTGCTTCACCACATCCCCACCTCAAGCGTGCTTTTATTATTTAATAATTCAGCAGCTCTCATCATTAATTATTCCTTGTATGCAGAAGTGCAATAAAGAGGTGTGTGTGTCCTGATGAGTTGTGTTGTGATGTTGTGGATGTGTTACAGCCATAGGAAACGCATATGCGGTGCTGTCTAACGGTGAGAAGCGGCGTCAGTATGATCAGTATGGAGAGGAGCGCAGCAGCGGCGGCAGCAGATCTAATCACACAAACACACAGTTCGAGGCAGACATCTCTCCTGAAGACCTCTTCAACATGTTCTTTGGTGGAGGATTCCCTTCCAGTGAGTATCCAGAAGCTGAAGCACTCAGAGTACAACAGGGCTGCCTCCCAAATTACACAGTATACACATTATACACTTATACATTATACACTAAACACTTAAGCACTATATCCTATGCACTATATACACTATGCATGTATACATTATACACTATGCATATACACTACTGTAGAAACATATAAACTTTGCACTATAAAGTATCCACTATAGACTTATACACTATATACACTTTACACTATGCTCTTATACATTATGCACTTATACACTATAGATTATGCTATAATACGCTATACATTATGCACTTATACACTATATCAGTAGTGCTCAACCCTGCTCCTGGAGATCTATCTTGCTGCAGATTTCAGCTCCAACCCAGATCAAATACACCTGCCTGTAATTATCAAGTGCTGTTCAGGTCCTAATTAATTAGTTCAGGTGTGTTTGGTCAGGGTTGAAGCTGAAATCTGCAGGAAGGTAGATCTCCAGGAACAGGGTTAAGCACCCCTGCTATATATTGTAGACTGTATACGCTTTACACGGTGTACATATACATTATACTTTGCACCTCCTGCTGGCAGAGAGTAAATCATTCATTCAGCTCCTCTGCTGTTCACGCTTTATAACAATAGTTTCACTAAACTAGTCACGCATTCTGTTTTTGCTTGAGGTGAAATATTGCTCATGCTGCTTGTATAACATTAGACTGAATGAGTTCCTGAGATACTAAATAAAGACATGAATGTGTTTGTTTCAGGTAATGTTCATATGTACAGCAATGGACGGATGCGCTTCAATCAACATCAGGGCGAGAGAGGAGAACACAGAGGGGTGAGAAATTTCTTTTATATATATATATATATATACAGTTGAAGTCAGAATTATTCGCCCCCCTGTTTATTTTTTTCTCCAATTTCTGTTAAACGGAGAGATTTTTTCAACACATTTCTAATCATAATAGTTTAATAACTCATCTCTAATAACTGATTTATTTTATCTTTGTCATGATGACAGTAAATAATATTAGAGTAGATATTCTTCAAGACACTTCTATACAGCTTAAAGTGACATTTAAAGGCTTCACTAGGTTAATTAGGTTAACTAGGCAGGTTAGGGGAATTAGGCAAGTTATTGTATAATGATGGTTTGTTCTGAAGACTATTGAAAAAATAAATAGCTTAAAGGGGCTAATAATATTGACCTTAAAATGGGTTTTATAAAATTAAAAACTGCTTTTATTCTAGCCGAAATAAAACAAGTAAGACTTTCTCCAGAAGAAAAAATATTATCAGACATACTGTGAACATTTCCTCGTTCTGTTAAACATAATTTGGGAAATATTTAAAAAAAGAAAAAATAATTCAAAGGGGGGCTAATAATTCAGAATTCAACTGTATATATATATATATAATGCTGCGTTCACACCGGACGCGGAAGAAGCGTCAAGCGCGAGTGATTTACATGTTAAGTCAATGCAAACGCGTAAATAGGCATCCTGCGGCGCGATACGCGCGAATGGCTCTTGTAGGGTCATGATTGTGACGTAGCACCTGTTGTTGGTGTCCCGGGGGAAATCCTCCAGCCGACACCGACAACAGTTCATCAAACTGGGCTCGGCTCAGTCAGAAGCATCGCTGAAAGCCTCCGTCATCCAGGTTAAGTTTCTGGAGGAGTTTATGAGCTCACAGAGCTGGGTGCACCTCTGAAAGGATCTAGTATCTCAGACACTGGTCCAAACGTATCGACGCTGTTTTACAGCCTTCATAAAGCACATAAACAGTTATTTTATCAATGAAATCCATGTTAGCCATTTAGCAAAGAAGCTACAGTCACCGGGCAGACAGAAGCCCGGCCCATGACATGAATCTGCGTCTGTTCTGAAGTGAATTTGACGCGCGAATGATACGAGTAAACTCAAATGTTCACGCGTCTATTTACGCACGAATAGCGCAATTTATCCGCGCGTTCCGCGTCTGGTCTGAACGCAGCATAATGGTTCACAAAAATCAAGTTTCGGTTCGATACGACACAGTGGTGTCACGGTTGGGTATGTTTTCGACACAGCAAAAAAAGAAAAAAGCCAGAGAATTTCTCTGAATTTAATTTTTTTAATGTATTAAAACTGAGATCATAAAAGTATGATCTTGTTTTTTCTTTTACTTTAAACAGTGATATAAAGCTATTCTTCCGGGGTTTCTGCTTAGCCGCAAATAAAACAAATCCTTCTGTATACTCAAAACCAAAAAGCTGCTTATAAAAATAAATGTAATATAGTAGTAGTTAAACAAATAAAAAGAAAAGAACAGTTTATTTTTTATATGGAGCTCAGTTTCAATCAATTTTTAGGTCATTGTTTTATTTTTTAGTAAGATGAGTGTCCACCTTTTCTTCAGACAGCACAGATCTGCTAGATTTGACCGTCACCTGCCATTTCAGTGGATCTGAAAGCAGAAATTATTATCTGACTGAAGTGGGCTTATGAAGGAATAATGTAACGGGGCTCGATTACATTTAACTTTTTCATGAAACCCGAAATTTCCACTAGGAATTAAGGTCTCATATCCACAGCTATAAATGTGCCGATCACCTCAGTGATTTGTATCACCGGTTCAGATCTGTAGGAGTTGCCTGTCTGAATGCTGCGGGGATAGTTGCATGTAGTGCGCGTGTTTCTAGTTTTCGCCTAATTCCAGTTAGTGATTCCGTGATGTCAGTGTAAATGAGTTGACATGTTCAAATAATACCACTAAAATAGCTTACTGTCATAGCAGATGTTTTTTTTATCCACCACTCTCTTCCCATCACCCTCATAACTTACAGGGAAACAAAAGTGCTCCCAAACGCCAGACCAGCTGTTGGTTATAGGAGGATTACATTAACGTTACTAGCCATTTTGCGAGCTAGTGTAGCGTGTGCCTGACTGGAGTAGTGTTTGGAGGTGGGCGTCATTTGGGATGCCTTGTTGAGCGATGTTGCACTGAAAATATTATATTCTGTACACTTTTATCTTTTTAGATATTAGTCTGAATCGTTTGGTTTGTAATGCGTACCGAACCTAAAGTCTCGTACCGAACGGTTCAATACGAATACGCATATCATTTCACCCTTAAAATATATAAATAAATATATATATATATATATATATATATATATATATATATATATACACAGTTGAAGTCAGAGTTATTCGCCCCCTTTGAATTTTATTTTATTTTTTAAAAATTTCCCAAATGATGTTTAACAGAGCAAGGAAATTTTCACAGTATGTCTGATAATATTTTTTCTTCTGGAGAAAGTCTTATTTGTTTTATTTTGGCTAGAATAAAAGCAGTTTTTAATTTTTTAAACACCATTTTAAGGTCAATATTATTAGCCCTTTAAGCTAATTATTTTTCGATAGTCTACAAAACAAACCATTATTATACAATAACCTGCCTAATTCCCCTAACCTGCCTAGTTAACCTAATTAACCTAGTGAAGCCTTTAAATGTCACTTTAAGCTGTATAGAAGTGTCTTAAAGAATATCTAGTCTAATATTATTTACTGTCATCATGACAAAGAGAAAATAAATCAGTGATTAGAGATGAGTTATTAACACTATTATGATTAGAAATGTGTTGAAAAAAAAAAATCTTCTCCGTTGAACAGAAATTGGGAAAAATATAAACAAGGGGTCTAATAATTCTGACTTCAACTGTGTTGACTATATATATATATATATATATATATATATATATATATATATATATATATATATATATATATATATATATATATATATATATAATTACAAATTAGGTTAATTAGGGTAAAGTTAGGGTAATTAGGCAAGTCATTGTGTAACAGTGGTTTGTTCTGGAGACTATCCAAAACTAATATTGCTGAAGGGGCTAATAATATTGACCTTAAATGGGTTTAAAACAATTAAAAACTGCTTTTATTCTAGCCGAAATAAAACAAATAAGACTTTCTCCAGAAGAAAAAAATTATTATTACTTATTACTGACTTAATTTGAGAACCCATATATGGTAATTACATTGTTTTTGGTCACAATCATATTTTTTCATTTTAATAAAAGTTAAAAAAGTCTAGTAATAACCCCTAGTAACACTCCAGGGTCTTTCCAGTGAGCATTTCAATAAGTGCCCTATAAAGGGTTAAAACAAACAACTTTAAAATATGAAAAACATAATGATGCACATTTTAAGTATCCTAAAGAAGAAAAAAAAATAATATTTTATATATATATAATTGCATCTCCTCTGCTTGAAAACAGACCTGAATCAGAGTTATGTATGTTAAGAGTGCGGTGTTGTCTGAAATATTGCATTACAGTATCAGTGTGTGAATTATTGTGTGTGTTTCTGAATGAAGCAGCAGAGGGCAGCAGTGAGACGCGTTTCAGCAGATCAGACTGTGCTTATGTAAATCAGTCTATAGAAATTAGTTTATAAAAATGTATAAATAATATTAAAAAATTGGAATCAATTTATATTAAAAAAATAGTTTAATAGTATAAATTAGAATATATATCACACACACACACACACACACACACACACACACACACACACACACACACACACACACACACACACACACACACACACACACACACACACACACACACACACACGTATAGTTCATCTAGGTTGTTTGTTTAATATTCTTATTGCTGTTTTTTTAATAATTAGCACCAGTCTTTCTCATGTTGCCAAAATTGTTGCTGTTTATTTTGTATTTATTTTACTTTTATGCTAATTACCCTAATATCGCACTGATAAAACTTCATATATTATATAAGATTATTGCCTTTTTATCTGTAAAGCTGCATTAACACATAATGTTTTTTGCATTATATAGAGGACTACTGAAATCAAACATTTATACAGTCGAAGTCGAAATTATTTGCCTTCTTTTAAAATTTAAATGCTTTTTAAAATATTTCCAAAGTGCTGTTTAGCAGGGAGAGGATTTAATAGTTTAATAACTAACTGCTTTTCTCTTAGCAATGATGACAGTAAATAATATTAGACTAGATATTCTTTAAGACACTAGTATTCAGCTTAAAGTGACATTTAAAGGCTTCACTAATTGGGTTAATTGGCAAGTCATTGGACAGCAAGAAGGTGAACATTTTTAACTGTATATATTAATGTGTGTGTGTGTGTGTGTGTGTGTGTGTGTGTGTGTGTGTGTGTGTGTGTGTGTGTGTGTGTGTGTGTATAGGGTGGTCTGGCTCTCCTCATGCAGCTGATGCCGATCCTCATCCTCGTCATTGTTTCTGCTCTCAGTCAGATGATGGTGACGAACCCGCCGTATAGCCTCAGCTACAAACCGTGAGCATTATCTGTGTTATTATCATTATTATTATCTCTCTCCCCCCCCCCCTCCCTCCCTCCCTCCCTCCCTCCCTCAATTAAATTCAATAGAGTTTTATTGGCATGACTTGTCAAGTATTGCCAAAGCATTGCAGATTACATAAACAATGAATAAAGTCATTATATAATATACATGTACAGTTGAAGTCAGAATGATCAGCCCTCCTGAATTATTAGCCCCCTGTTTGTTTTGTCCCAATTTCTGTTTAACAGAGAGCAGATTTCTTCAACACATTTCTAATCATAATAGTTTTAATAACTCATCCCTAATAACTGATTTATTTTCTCTTTGCCATGATGACAGTAAATAATATTAGACTAGATATTCTTCAAGAAACTAGTATTCAGCTTAAAGTGACATTTAAAGGCTTAATTAATTAAGTTAAGGCCATATATATTCCAAGCACTGTAACTGTAAATATTTACATATCACGTACAATTGTGTCCACATTTATGCAGTGCATCTAACCTGTGAATCCAGCTTGTGTAATCCATCTGATCAAATCAAGGGAATTTATTGTTCGCAGTCAGTGTAGTGGAATGAAAGCAACGTTTATTACTTTTTGGCAACACACGGATGCACAAGTACAAGTTTTGTACTGGATATCTGGCGTTTCTTTATTTTTTTATACTTTAAATTTGCTCTCTGTCTTTCTTTTTCTCTCTCTCTTTATCTTTCTGTCTGTCTATCTGCTGTCACGCTGCGGCTTCTGGGCGTTTGTGAAACTCTCCCAATAATCCTTTTTGCACATTCAGGTTAATAAATCAAACACTCCTGCTATCAGAGATCAATAGAGTTACTTAAAGGTAAACAGCAGGTACAACAAGTGTTTACACATCACTCTATTAAATCAGGGACAGTTTATTTGGATGAAAAAAACACTGTACATATATATATATATATATATATATATATATATATATATATATATATATATATATATATATATATATATATATATATATATATATATATATATATATATATATAGACTTGAATTAAGTTTAAAATCTATTATATTAAATAAAAAAAAACTGTATGTAAAAAAAAACATTAAACAGACTTTTTTTTAAATTTTAAAACCGTATTAAATTCAATTTTAAAAAGTGTGGTGCATAAAAATAATTATAAAGACTTGAATTAAATAAGAAAAAAACTATTGAAATTAAACTAAAGGCATAAATGGCATAAATATAATGTTAGAATTTAAACATGCAACCAACTACTTTTATTGAACTAATGGGTTGCATTTCAGTAAATATATTTTTCAATGTTTAATTGATTTGTTAATTTAATTTAATATTTTATACTTTATATTTGTAAGTACTTGAAGTTTACACATCATTCTCTTAACCAAACCATTTAAATTAAATTAAATTAATTATTTTCTTAAATATCATACATGCAATTTGTCTTCCTTAGAATTTAAACATAACTCCAACCAGTTGCATTTCTAGAAATATATATTTAAAAATGTTTAGTTAATTTATTTAATTTAATTGATTATAAAATATTTAAGTTTCGTCATATTTTATACTTGTATGTATAAATAACTCATGATTATACTTGACTCATAATTGTGTGTGTGTGTGTGTGTATATATATATAATTCATAAATATTAAATAAAAAAAATATATATATGCATATTTTTAAATCTGCATGCACATGTCTGTGAGTGTATAAACTGTGGAGTCCAAATGTCAGAAAAATGTGTTATTAAAGATTTGACCTAGGTGTTTCATTATTTGTAGGTCACCAATCAAATATGCAAATGAGCTAACTTGATTGAAGGTTCCAAAGAACATCTTGCGCTTGAAGGAAATCACATGATCAGTGTCACTTTTGCACATGCACTTGCATCAGAGATAACGGGCCGCAATCCGAGTCTGAAATACAGCTTTATCTCCTGTCAGGACTTTTATTTGTCATACTTATACAGTAAGAGTTTTAATGTTTTCTTAAGAAGTTCTTCTGCTCACCAAGCCTGCATTTATTTGATATTAATTACAGCAAAAAATGTATTTGTTTTTACTCTGTAAAATAACTATGTTCTGTTTGAATATATTTAAAAATGTAATTTATTCCTGTGATTTAAAGCTGAATTTTTTACCATCATTATTCCAGTCACATGATCATTCAGAAATCATTCTGATATGCTGATATAGTAATAAAAATATTAATCTTATTATTATTTATTTATTATGTTATCAAATGGTTCTTGATCTAAATATTCTTGACCAGTAGAAACTTTTTACACTCAATAATAGTTTAGCTTCTATCATCTGGAAATCATGTAGAAAATGGATGATAGACATTAGTTTTGGTTCCGAAAAAAAAAAAAAGTTAAAACATGCACACTCTAACGTAATAGTGAAAAAATGTAATGTTTTTTACTATATAATATCACTACATTCTATTTGAATACATTTTAAAATATAATTTATTCCTGTGATTTATGGCTGAAATTTTACCATCATTGCTGCAGTCACATGATCATTCAGAAATCATTCTGATATGGTGATAAAAAATATTATTATTATTATTATTATGTTGAAAGCGGTCGTGTAGAATTTATTTGTCTTTTTTTGATGAGCAGAAAGTTCAGAAAAACAGCATTTATTTGATTTAATATAAATATATAAACAAGTATAAATGTCTTTATCATCTCTTCTGATCAATTTAAAGCATTTTGTTAAATAAAAGTATTTATATTAAGAAGGTTGCTGGTTCGAGCCCCCTGGGTCAGTTGGCGTTTCTGTGTGGGGTTTGCATGTTTTCCCTGTGTTGGCGTGGGTGTATGGGTATGTCCCTGTACGGGATTGCAGCTGGAAGGGCGTCCGCTGTGTAAAACATATGCTGGATAAGTTGGCGGTTCATTCCGCTGTGGTGACCCCTGTTGAATAAAGGGACTAAGCTGAAAGAAAATAAAAAATATTTAATGAAAAAAAAATTATATATATATATATATACGGAGTGTTTGCTGACTATTTATTTAAGCTTTTGAGTGTATAATTTACAAAAGATTTTTATTTCAGATAAATGTGTATCTTTCTAATCATCGAAAAATCCTGTTTTTAACATAATAATAATAATAATAATAATAAATTAGACAGATTTCTGGAGGATCATGTGACTGAAGTAATAATGCTAAAAATTCAGCTTTAAATCACAGGAATAAACTACATTTCACATTTTAAAAAAAGTTTAATAATTTCCATTTTAATGTTTTTGCTGTAATTTGGATAAAATAAATGCAGCTTGATGAGCAGAAACGTCTTTAAAATATAAACAAACATTAAAACTCTTACTGTGTAAATATGACAAAGGTTCTGACATGAGGTAAAACTGTATTTCAGACTCAGATTGTGTCCCGTTTCTAGGTCACTCATCTCTGATGCAAGTGCATGTACAAAAGTGACACTGTGAGAGTGTGTGTGTGTGTGTTTGTGTGTGTGTAACTACAGTTTCCTGCACAGTAATCTTATCCTGCAGTGCGTCAGTGTGTGTCGTGTGTGTGTCATTGATCCGCTCTGCTCGTCATGTGCTGATTTTGCCGTCCAATAGCATCAATATCTCAATATCAGGTGCTGTTCTGGGATCAGCCGGTCTGGGTCGGCTTGATCAGCAGCTGGACAACTGTGTGTGTGTGTGAGATGAGAGTTTGCCATTCTAAGTCAGGCTAAAAACTAATAACACTGGAACTGTCAGAATGATCTATAATGGGCATATCGAGCGGTCATTCTGGCTGATCATATAGACCAGGGCTACACAATATAGGGTTTCAGCATCGATATCGCAATGTGTGTGTCCACAATAGTCCGATCGCTGGATCTGCAGTGTTAAGATTGTAGTTGATTAGCACAGCAGCTGACAATACATGAGATTTCGAGAGCCATTGCAAGGTAGAGAGAAACTTTATCATTTGCTTGAGTTTTAAAGGCATGTCATGAGAGTTTATCGGGCAAAAAAAGTACATTAGAAACTTTAATGAAGAGTAATTTTACTGATTTAATACAATGAAGACTATACAGTGGTATTTTACATTTCATTATTCAATTTCTATACCTGTTAATACCTCTACAGAAAATCATTAAACACTGTTTATTTAACTTTTTCCGTTGTTCTAATGTAATTATTTTGCTTGTAATTTGTTTATTATTTTTGATACATGATTCACACCCTTAAAAAATCACCGTAATCAATCTAAATGAATGATTTCCTTTCAAAGAGAGCTATTTAGGCCATCTGGTGATATTTCTATCGCAAAATATATTGCAGATAAAAGAAAATATGGCAATGTCAGATTTTTCCAGCCCAAATATAGACTGTACTGAATCAATTAACCCATTTGTTGCATCATATTTACATTGGAAGCTTCAATTGAGATATTTAGAATCAAGGTCTGTTTACACGAAGCATGATAACTACAGTAAAGCCCGAAATGATTCTTACCGCTTGCAAATTCTCACTTAAATTTACTTTTATTCAAGCAGCAAGTTTGTTTTTCAAGCTTCTCCTAAAAGATAATATAAAGAGCATATAGAAGAGGCATCACAATATTTCTCAGCTTTTATTTACCTTTGAACATAAAGTGGCACGTGTAAAATTATTCAAACCCTTTTCAATAATTAACAGAAAAGCCTTTATTGGCTATTACAGTAATCAAACACTTGCTATAATTGCTGAGCTTTTATTTTTGGTAATTTTGCACATTCATCTTTATCGATGAGCTCCAACTCTTTCAGGTTATAGGGTCTGGATCTTTAGCTTCTCCACAGATTCTCAGTTGGGTATACATCAGGACTCTGGCTAGGCCAGTCCATGATATTAATGTTGTTGTCTGCTAACCATTTCTTCACCACTTTTGCTGTGTGTTTTGGGTCTTTGTCATGCTGAAATGCTTTATATTATCTATTTCTAGTTTTTAATCTACCTATTTAAATCTATATTTCAGTATTTTGGGGCAAAACTTTCTTTTATAAAAGAAAGTCTTTTATTATGTTATCGAATGGTTATTGATCTACATACAGTTGCAATCAGAATTATTCAACCCCCTGATTTATTAGCCCCCCTGTTTATTTTTTTCCCCAATTTCTGTTTAACAGAGAGCAGATTTCTTCAACACATTTCTAATCATAATAGTTTTAATAACTCATCTCTAATAACTGATTTATTTTA
>LR812530.1:56481298-56496298 GCA_903798195.1 Danio kyathit | reverse complement strand
CGGAGCTTCGGCAGGAGACTGAAGTGTTATTATTCCATTTCTGTGTTATTTTACCATGATTAAATGAGTTGCTCAGCAGTAAACTATAGTTTCTGACATACAGGATCTGGTGGAACACTGTTTATTCGGTAAGGTCAGGGCTTTATCAGTTTGCTGAGACACTCCTAACTACCCAGATAGCAAAATACACTCGGGCCAGTTCCGGCTAGACTCTCACCTGCCGGAGACTTACCCCTCGGCCCGACTCCGTCTGCTGTACCTACTCAATCAACCGGCCACGCGCCAGCGTGGAGCTAGCGCGATTAAATCTTCATTATATAAAACCTCACCTTTGTTAATGTTATTACAACCATTTGAGTTGATAAAACAGCAAACGCAGGCTCCTATGTAAACGCAAAGTGTACATTAGCGAGCCTTTGTTATAGTGCAGACACCAGCGGTCAAGTGAGCAGTTCGGGGGGCGTGATTGATTTGATGTACAAGCGTTTGGTTGGAAGTTGGATTCCGCAGCTCCTCCTCTGGCTCCATCAGGCAATCCTTCTGCGCATGCCCAGGCTCCAGTTTCAGCAGTGTTTTGCGACAGTTTGTGCCCGTCACGAGGCGTTTTTTTCTTCACAGGTCTCGCCACGTCCATATTTTATACAGTCATTGGTCTGAACTCACGTCTCAGTTTCACATTTATCATAATGTACTTTTTATTGTTATCCATACCTTTTTGTTGTTTTAAAACTTTTTTATTATAGAAAAGTGTTATTTATTGCATAAATATCCAGAGAAGCTGATCAGAACTCAAAAGTCTCTCTGCACTGGAAAAAAACAGACGTAAATTAACAGTTTTACGTGTTTTGTGATTAATTTTTTTATTTTTCCCTGTTTATTTCTGCTGTTAAATTGCATTATGGCAGCTTGATCTTTTCTTCTAGCAACTTTTAAGCTTAAAAAGTTGTAAAGAGTGACTTTTATTTATATTTTTAATAGTTTGAAGTAGGGCTGGGCGATTTGGCCAAAAATCTAAATCTCGATTAATTGAACATTTTAACTCTTTATGATTTTTTTTTTTGCCCTCACAGTTCACTGACAAGTTTTGTACAGTAAAGATGCTCACAAATTACAAGTGAGAGGTTTCTGAATGAAGCCTCCATTGATTAATTTTAAAATAATTGAAGGAAACACACACGCTATCGACTATCTGTGATTATTTATTGAACATCAGCGTTGAACAACTGAAATTAAAGCATTCATACTTTTAATTTCTTTTCAGCTTAGTCCCTTTATTAATCTGGGGTCGCCACAGCAGAATGAACCGCCAACTTATCCAGCATATGTTTTACGCAGCGGATGCCCTTCCAGCTGCAACCCATCACTGGGAAACATCCATACACACTCATTCACACACATACACTACAGAAAATTTAGCTTACCCAATTCCCCTATAGCGCATGTGTTTGGACTGTGGGAGAAACCCACGGCAACATGGGGAGAACATGCAAACTCCACACAGAAACGTTAACTGATCCAGCCGAGGCTCGAATCAGCGACCTATATATATATATAAAAATATACACATACAAAAAACTAAAATTACACAAAAAATTATATATAATTTCTGTCATATACACATACTTTATACCTGAATATAAATAAACATTTTCCTAGATATCTGCATGTGTGTATTTATATACAGTTGAAGTCCGAATTATTAGCCGCCCTTTTTTTTATTAATATTTCCCAAATGATGTTTAACAGAGCAAGGAAATTTTCACAGTATGTCTGATAATATTTTTTCTTCTGGAGAAAGTCTTATTTGTTTTATTTCAGCTAGAATAAAAGCAGCTTTTAATTTTTTCAACACCATTTTAAGGTCAATATTATTAGCCCATTTAAGCTAGATTTTTTTTCGATAGTCTACAGCAGGGATTCTCAACCGGTGGGCCGCAGCGATCCTGTAGGTGGGCCGCAAGATTAAACGTAACTCAATATAATACTATAATTTTTGGATTGCATTATAATATGCTATATTAATATGATCAAAGTAATGCAATTTCTCCTGTTCTCTGACTGATTACATCAAACTCAGCGCAAGAACAGCCTCATGATCGCGTCTGCAACTAGTACACGCAAGTCTGTTCATTCACAAACTATGAGTGAAGTGAAAGTCTCTCTTTGTGTATTTTTGTGTAAGTTAACAATTTAATACAATCGCATAGTTGTCAAAATTAATGTCCTGTGAGTGTTTTTAAACGGACGCGCGTGCATATAGAAGGATCTCGCGAGGCTCAATGGTGTTTCTGCCATAGACTGTAAAATAAGCAACTTCAGACGCGCTGGCGGAGCTGTTTACTGTCCCTGTCAGCGATCTCCCTATAATATGCAGCTGCAAACTCAATCACCATCAGATCGACACGTTTCAACAGATTTAGGGTGTTTTACTGTATTTTACATTTGTCTGTATCTTTATGAATTGTAGATATTTAATAGCAGATATTCAGTCAGTCCAGTTTAAAGCAGAAGCTGCTCTTTTGCAATCTCCCTGTTGACCTGTGGTTCTCTTTGAATCTCTGTATGTTTTTTTTAATAAAATAAAATTATAAATATTATAGTTTTAGTTTTATATATAATTAAATTTAAATAAAACTATATATATTTTTATTTTATTTTTATTAAATGTTGATAATAGAAAATAATTTAAGGCACAACACATGTATAATATATATTTGTTATTATAATATAATATAATATAATTTATTATTTGTTAATAAAAAAGGTTTAAATGAGCATTTAATAGAAACATTTTAGAGAAAATGTCAAACAGGTGGGCCTTTAAAAATTGATCAGAGAAAGAAGTGGGCCCCGCAGTGAAAAAGGTTGAGAACCCCTGGTCTACAGAACAGACCGTCATTATACAATAACTTGCCTAATTACCCTAACCTGCCTAGTTAACCTAATTAAGCCTTTAAATGTCACTTTAAGCTGTATAGAAGTGTCTTGAAGAATATCTAGTCTAATATTATTTACTGTCATCATGACAAAGAGAAAATAAATCAGTTATTAGAGATGAGTTATTAAAACTATTATGATTAGAAATGTGTTAAAGATATCTGCTCTCTGTTAAACAGAAATTGGGGGGGGAAATAATTCAGGGGGGCTAATAATTCTGACTTCTACTGTATACACATAATAAATATACACAGATAGGCATGGGACGATAACCGTTTTTAAGGTATGGAAAAGTCAAGGTTTTAAAACCGGCAACGTTTGTTGTAATACTGTTCCTATGGTATGTAACAGTATCTCCAGCAGAAAAGATATTCAAAGATGCCATTTAAATGGTAAAATAATTGAAGGAAACACACACACTATTGACTATCTTTGATTATTTATTGAACATCAGCGTTGAACAACTGAAATTAAAGCACACATTGCCTATAATAACTTGCACTTTTGGACACAAAGTGAAGTTTATTTATAAACTAATTTCGAGAGGATCACGTGATTATGATTGAACACGGCTGATTACGCATTAACCATGTATGACCAAACAATCAGACGATCCCTAACCCACTATAAAGAGCCAGGGTTTCTTACTACAGTCATCTTCGATTTGAAGAATCCCCCCCTTCCACCCCTACTCCTCCACCTTTCCTTTCATAGGGCGGCACGGTTGCCCAGTGATTAGTAGGGTTGGGCCGATAGACGATGTCATCGTCCATCGCCGATGGCTGATAAACTTCACGATGCTGAGCCGGCATCGTGATCCATCGCCCCGCCCCACATGTATATTGATATATAACTTATTATCTGTCATCTTAATAGCAATAACGGTCTTTTCATGAGCTGTGTTTTATTTTACTTATAGCTGCTGTTTGCACGGCTGACAGCATCGTGAGGATTAAATACATCGTGAGGATTATACAGCACCTCTCGCACTTAAAATGTGTAGATTCAGTGGCAAACGCTGTTACCTGTAAACCCCGTCCCACAGACTCTACAGTGAATGGCTTTAGTTATGTTCATAGCGGACTTGAAGCCACTGGAAGTCTTTTCTCCACTCTTGGAAAAGTGTAAATGGTGGATTACCATTCAGCACATGATCACTAATAAGATGTGCCATTATTAGTGACTTTAGGTGGTTTCTAAAACTAAATCTGTCAGTGTTATTTTCATTCTCTCATCTTCAGCGCTTCACATTTCCGCGGCTGTTGTTTCTGTCATGTGAAGGCAGAAGGCGTTGACTGAGTGAATGACAGCTGATATTAACCAATCCATTCGCGTTCAGTTCTAGCGCAGTGGGCCAATAGGAAAAGCACAAAGGCGGGGCAAGCTTTGCGGGCTTTTGTACTTCAGCAAGTTCACATAACAACTGTTTTAATCTGTTCCTGAGCGCTGCGTTTGGCGTCTTTAGGTGCAAAGATGCGTTCTGCATAAATGTCTCCTAAATCCGCGCACGCGGTGAGGATTTTGCAGTGAAAACAGGTCACACGGTAAAAATGTATGCACTAGCACAAATGCTTTCAAATACATATTTTAGGTCGCATAAAATATCAGGCGCAAGTGTGACCAAAACGGTCGAGCTCTAGCATCTTTACTTGTTATTATGTCCTCATAATAATAATAAAATAAGGAAGTTATCATTAATCACAATACAAATTACAGTGAACTCCAAACCAACTCTCGTCTCGTCTCCGCCACCAGCTGTGGGGAAAAGCCATTATAAGGACACAGATCACTCCGCCTGATCATGCCAGAGTCCCGCGGAAAAAAGTGATTGACAGGTGGTAATTTGTGTATAACTTTATTTATGGTTTGGTCATGGGTAAAGCAAAGACCATGTGGGTCAGGTAGTGAAAACGATAGGCTACAATTATTAAATTCGTTATGAATCAATTGATATTTAACAACAAAGACCCCCACCCCGCCTACGACGACGATACCATCGTCCATCGCCGATGTTCACATTAGACATCGTACGATGCCAAATTTGTCAACATCGCCCAACCCTAGTGATTAGCGCTGTTGCCTCACAGCAAGAACGTCACTGGTTCTAGTCCTTTAACAAACTGGCTGTCGTTTCTGTGCGAAGTTAGCATGTTCTTCCCCTGCGCGCGTGGGTTTCCCCCGGGTTCTCCGGTTTCCTTCCACATTCCAAAAACATGCACCACAAGTGAATTGATCAATCAAAATTTTGCACTAGTCAAACTTTTATCTATCAGCATATCTCTTTATAGCAATTATTTTCTGTCATCAACTCTTATATAAAGGGGGGAGTTCTCGAGATCTACCTGAGCTCAAAGCTCCCCTCTCGCCCTGCAAACGGGAGGGAGCCCAGGGCTCAAGGACCTTTTGGGCTCAGGGCTCTCTCCCGGGACAGCATGCCAAACTTGCTTTATAATCAATCATCAGCTAAGTGTGAAATTATTTATTTTCAGTGTTTTTCTTATTAAAAGTAGAAAACAAGCAGGATCTCTTCTAAATAAAATAACTCTTGCATATGCTGTAAATAATATTGAAAAATTTATTGCATTTTCTGTGAACAAATATTTTAATATATAATAATTTTAATGTAATGGAAAATATGCCATCTTAACCTCCTAGGGCTTGAGTGTCCACATACGTGGACAGCACATTTTAGCTCTTATGTGGCTATTTAAAATACTTTAAATGTTTTATATTTTGTTACAGACATACAGTGTCATCCTGCAGCTGTTTTGCAGCATATGAAATGACCCAAACCCTATTTTTAACTGTCCAAAATGGGAAAGAAATGTTGTTCTTACTCTCTGATAGTCAAAGCAAGTTCAACAAAAAAAATTCTATGTTAAATGTGCATAAAAGAAAATTGTAGTGCAAATCAAGGCTGAAGAATGGCTCCATCGTCCTGCTTGACCAGAGATCAGATGTTGCCGCAGAAGTATAAATCAGCCTTAAAAAATTGACCTGGAAGCATTCGATCGATTATAGGTTCTGAATTTTCGATTACTCGCACAGCCCTAGTGTGCAGTGTTGTATTGTCTGGGTTGGTGTTGTATTTTACACTACAGAAACCTTGTAATAAACTGCAGCACATTTTCTGTTATTTTACACACATTTCTCTAGATAGTATTTCTTCTAAATTATATTATTTATTTAAATGACTAAAATGTCATTAAAAGTCACTTTATTAAACTGTAGAGTTGAATTATTAACATCAAAAGTGGACAGAGCAGAGATCAACATCCCATAATGCAATTCACCACCGCAAATAAACCCAAAACACTCATTAACAGATCTTGTTCACAGTGTGTGTGTGTGAACATGTTGATTCATGCTGGAGAGCTGGACTGATCCGGCTTCATGTTCTCATTTCCTCTGACGTGTGTTTTCTTCAGTTCAGATGAATCAGCTTCACTCTGACAGCAGATTTACTTGATGAATCACTCCTGTTGATTCTCTGATTGAGCAAACACTGTTGCATCATCTGATCTGAACTGAACTCATTGTACACGTATGCTCAGTGTTGGGGAAGGTTACTTCCAGAGATGGCAAAAGTACACAAATCCTTTACTCATGTAGAAGTACAGATACTCATGTTTAAAATGACTCTGGTAAAAGTTGAAGTACTGATTACACTTTTTTACTCAAGTAAAAGTAAAGAAGTACGGCCTCAAAAATGTACTTAAGTAAAAAGTACCCAATACTACTACACGTTTTAGTTTTACTAGGTAAATATCCCATTCAGCTGATTCATCTGAACTGAAGAAAACACACACGTCAGAGGAAATGAGAACATGAAGCCGGATCAGTCCAGCTCTCCAGCATGAATCAACATGTTCACACACAAACACTGTGAACAAGATCTGTTAATGAGTGTTTTGGGTTTATTTGCGGTGGTGAATTGCATTATGGGATGTTGATCTCTGCTTTGTCCACTTTTGATGTTAATAATTCAACTCTACAGTTTAATAAAGTGACTTTTAATGACATTTTAGTCATTTAAAATAATAATATAATTTAGAAGAAATACTATCTAGAGAAATGAGTTTTTAAAATAACAGAAAATGTGCTGCAGTTTATTACAAGGTTTCTGTAGTGTAAAATACAACACCAACCCAGACAATACAGCACTGCACACTAGGGCTGTGCGAGTAATCGAAAATACAGAACCTATAATCGATCGAATGCTTCCAGGTCAATTTTTTTAAGGCTGATTTATACTTCTGCAGCAACATCTGATCTCTGGTCAAGCAGGACGATGGAGCCATTCTTCAGCCTTGATTTGCACTACACTGACGATGATTGGAAGCTGCGCCAGAGATGCCTTATCCTCTTCAGGCCCGAGGTGTTTTTTACATGTATTTTTTATTTCTCTTTGCTATTTGGGCTTATTGGAACCTAATTAGAATAAAATCTAAGTATCATCTTTTGATATGATGCACTTTTAGAGAAAAATGATGTCCATATATGTGGACTTGTGGTCCCAATTTACAGAAAACACTTTTTCCTGAATTTTCTTTTATGCATATTTAACATAGACTTTTTTTTTGAACTTGCTTTGACTATCAGAGAGTAAAAACAACATTTCTTTCCCATTTTGGGCAGTTAAAAATAGGGTTTGGGACATTTCATATGCTGCAAAACAGCTGCAGGATGACACTGTATGTCTGTAACAAAATATAAAACATTTAAAGTATTTCAAATAGCCACATAAGAGCTAAAATGTGCTGTCCACGTATGTGGACACTCGGCCCTAGGAGGTTAAGATGACATATTTTCCATTACATTAAAATTATTATTTATTACAATATTTGTTTACAGAAAATGCAATAAATTTTTCAATATTATTTACAGCATATGCAAGAGTTATTTTATTTAGAAGAGATCCTGCTTGTTTTCTACTTTTAATAAGAAAAACACTGAAAATAAATTATTTTGTGTCCAAAAGTGCAAGTTATTATAGGCAATGTGTGCTTTAATTTCAGTTGTTCAACGCTGATGTTCAATAAATAATCATAGATAGTCAATAGTGCGTGTGTTTCCTTCAATTATTTTACCATTTAAATGGCATCTTTGGATATCTTTTCTGCTGGAGATACTGTTACATACCATAGGAACAGTATTACAACAAATGTTGCCGGTTTTAAAACCTTGACTTTTCCATACCTTAAAAAAGGTTATCGTCCCATGCCTATCTGTGTATATTTATTATGTGTATACAGTAGAAGTCAGAATTATTAGCCCCCCTGAATTATTTTCCCCCCCAATTTCTGTTTAACAGAGAGCAGATTTTTGAAAAATGATGTCCATATATGTGGACTCGTGGTCCCAAATGGTAGGTAAATTTCCCCCCATGCATCATCATCCTGATGCAAACTCGCAGCGTTCATCAAGTAGTTTTGCGGCTGTTGGATTAAAAACAACAGCTGCCATTCATGTTCATACACTCTAAAAATAATTCTGTAGGCCTGTATGTCTTTATAAATCTTACATTTTACACTGAATTCTGTCCAAAACATATTGCATTTTTAAAATTTTATATTTGAATATTTTTTATTTAATATATTGAAAACATATTTTTGTATTTGACTGCAATTTTTTTTTTTTGCTTTAGCAGCTCTTATACATAACCTGATATTTTAGTGTTTGTTTCCTCAGGGTATTGTGGATTGTTAATACTTTTATTCTATGCTTAAAGCTACATACACAGGTGTGACCACAACCTACAAAACATGTGCACGATCTTTTATTCACGTGATGAATTCAGGATCTTTTGCATTATATTTTCATTCATGAATTGCCCAGTATAGTTACTTTTGTTGTTGTTGTTGTTTTATTGTAAAGATTAATATGTAAAATCATTTTTAAAAATTATAAAAAATGTTAAACAGCATAAATTCTCTATTAGGAAATATGAACTCTTTAGAAATAAGGGGAATAAATCTGAATTCATATAGTTTTTATAAAGTATTTGATTGTTTTAGTACTATATGTACAAATCTTTACTTTTTTGCAGTATTAGACTGAAAGACCAGAGAAACCCCGTGCAGTATGATTGAAGGTGGATGAAAGACTTTAACCTTAAGCATTTGTGTGGCATGTTTTTGTACTGGAATGTGTCTCTCTTGTTTACCTGTGATCTGATCAAGCATAATGTGTCTTATTGCCGTGTAAACAGGGCAGCATCAGTCATGTTAAATTCACCGTCTCTCTTGTCTCATCTGCGTAGTCATCCTTGCCTTTCTCATAGTAATCTTTATAAAATAGCCTGCGTAGGGTGCGTGAGAGCTTTGGTTGAAAAAGCCGCACGCTACAGCACGCAGGGGCGCAATGACGAAAATAGACTTGACTGCATCAAAGTGGCTCTCAAATTGGGCAATGACAAGCAATAATATAGATGGCGCCACCAAACACATGAAAACGAAAGTAACGAGCCTGATTTAAAAATGTACGGAGTAAAAAAGTGCAGATATTTGTGTAAAAGTGCAAGAAGTAAAAGTAAAAAGTTGTCAAAAAAATAAATAGTGGAGTAAAGTACTGATACCAGAAACATCCACTTAAGTGTATTCATTCATTCATTCATTCATTTTCTTTTTGGCTTAGTCCCTTTATTAATCTTGGGTCGCCACATCGGAATAAACCGCCAACTTATCCAGTACATGTTTTACACAGCGAATGCCCTTCCGGCTGCAACCCGTCACTGGGAAACACACTCTCATTCACACACATACACTACGGAGAATTTAGCTTACCCAATTTACCTGTACCACATGTGTTTGGACTGTGGGGGAAACCGGAGCACCCGGAGGAAACCCACGTGAACGTTGAGAGAACATGCAAACTCCACACAGAAATGCCAACTGACCCAGCCGAGGCTCGAACCAGCGACCTTCTTGCTGTGAGGCGACAGCACTACCTACTGTGCCACCGCGTCGCCTACTTAAGTACAGTAATGAAGTATAAAGTAATGCATTACAATATTGAGTTACTCCCCTGAAAAATAACTAGTTGCATTACTTAGTTAGTTTTTATGGTAAGTGATGTGTTACATTACTTTTGAGTTACTTTTTCTCACCTTTGCTGAGGCTTGATCTCTTTCTGAACTTGTAGGATTTACATCCTTCTTCTTTTTTTAAATAGAGGAGCTCCGCAATGAACCACACACTGCATAACCTTCATTTATCTGCCACTTTGGGCAGAAACAGTTGTTTTTAATTGTGCTGTATTCATTCAGTTCAATTCAGTTTTTATTTATGTTATGTTTGTTTCCACCTGTGTGTTTCAGAGGAGGGTCTGCTGTACCGGGCACGGTATTTCGGGGACAGTGAGCTGTACCAGCGGGCCCAGAAGATGGGGACCCCGAGCTGCTCACGGCTGTCTGAGGTGCAGGCGTCTCTACACGGATAGATCACGCATCTCTACACTACCTGGTGAGGATTGATTATATCTGTCTAAGGCCACAAACTTATACACACTAAAGCCACAAATCCATGAATTAAGAATCGAGAAATGATTCTGAAATTTTTCACAATGCATTGGGATTCTCTCTTGAACCAATTATGAGTTTCTACCAGCAGATGGCACTGTAAGCTAGTTTTAAAAGCAGGTGGTGCCGTCTGCTGTTTAAAACTAGCCTAGATTGCCTTCTTTTGTTCAAAACTAGCATAGAGCAACCTCTGTTGTTCAAAACTAGCCGAAAGCACCGTCTGCTGTTCAAAACTAACCTAACCTAACTAACCTAATTAAGTTTTGACCAGCAGATTACGCTCTTAAGAAGCAGATGCCGCCATCTATTGTTAGTCTAGAGCGCCCTCTGCTGTTCAAAACTAGCTTACAGCGCCCATCTGCTGTTCAAATATAGCCTAGAGCGCCGTCTGCTGTTCAAAACTAGCCTAGAGCGCCATCTGCTGTTTAAAACTAGCCTAGAGCACTCTCTGCTGTTCAAATATAGCCTAGAGCGCCATCTGCTGTTTAAAACTAGCCTAGAGCGCTCTCTGCTGTTCAAAACTAGCATAGAGCGCCGTCTGCTGTTCAAAACTAGCCTAGAGCGCCATCTGCTGTTCAAAACTAGCCTAGAGCGCTCTCTGCTTTTCAAAACTAGCCTAGAGCACCCTCTGCTTTTCAAAACTAGCCTAGAGCGCCCTCTGCTGTTCAAAACTAGCCTAGAGCGCCCTCTGCTGTTTAAAACTAGCCTAGAGCGCCCTCTGCTTTTCAAAACTAGCCTAGAGCGCTCTCTGCTGTTAAAAACTAGCCTAGAGCGCTCTCTGCTGTTAAAAACTAGCCTAGAGCGCTCTCTGCTTTTCAAAACTAGCCTAGAGCGCCCTCTGCTTTTCAAAACTAGCCTAGAGCGCCCTCTGCTGTTCAAAACTAGCCTAGAGCGCTCTCTGCTTTTCAAAACTAGCCTAGAGCGCCCTCTGCTTTTCAAAACTAGACTAGAGCGCCCTCTGCTTTTCAAAACTAGCCTAGAGCGCCCTCTGCTGTTCAAAACTAGCCTAGAGCGCCCTCTGCTGTTCAAAACTAGCCTAGAGCGCCCTCTGCTTTTCAAAACTAGCCTAGAGCGCTCTCTGCTTTTCAAAACTAGCCTAGAGCGCCCTCTGCTTTTCAAAACTAGCCTAGAGCGCCCTCTGCTGTTCAAAACTAGCCTAGAGCGCCCTCTGCTTTTCAAAACTAGCCTAGAGCGCCCTCTGCTTTTCAAAACTAGCCTAGAGCGCCCTCTGCTGTTCAAAACTAGCCTAGAGCGCTCTCTGCTTTTCAAAACTAGCCTAGAGCGCCCTCTGCTTTTCAAAACTAGCCTAGAGCGCCCTCTGCTGTTCAAAACTAGCCTAGAGCGCCCTCTGCTGTTTAAAACTAGCCTAGAGCGCCCATCTGCTGTTCAAAACTAGCCTAGAGCGCCCTCTGCTGTTAAAAACTAGCCCAGAGCGCCCTCTGCTGTTTAAAGCGCCCATCTGCTGTTAAAAACTAACCTAGAGCGCCCATCTGCTGTTCAAAACTAGCCTAGAGCGCCCTCTGCTGTTTAAAACTAACTTAGAGCGCCCATCTGCAGTTCAAAACTAGCCTAGAGCGCCCATCTGCTGTTTAAAACTAACCTAGAGCGCCCATCTGCTGTTCAAAACTAGCCTAGAGCGCCCATCTGCTGTTCAAAACTAGCCTAGAGCGCCCATCTGCTGTTCAAAACTAGCCTAGAGTGCCCATCTGCTGTTTAAAACTAGCCTAGAGCGCCATCTGCTGTTTAAAACTAACCTAGAGCGCCCATCTGCTGTTCAAAACTAGCCTAGAGCGCCCTCTGCTGTTCAAAACTAGCCTAGAGCGCCCATCTGCTGTTCAAAACTAGCCTAGAGCGCCCTCTGCTGTTCAAAACTAGCCTAGAGCGCCCTCTGCTGTTCAAAACTAGCCTAGAGCGCCCCTCTGCTGTTCAAAACTAGCCTAGAGCGCCCTCTGCTGTTCAAAACTAGCCTAGAGCGCCCATCTGCTGTTCAAAACTAACCTAGAGCGCCCTCTGCTGTTCAAAACTAGCCTAGAGCGCCATCTGCTGTTCAAAACTAGTGAGAATTATGATGCATTCTGAAAATCTATTCAATAAGTCACATACTTGGATTGATTTTCTTGTCTCAGCCCTATTCCACACCTTCACATGACGCATGATGCCCCCTTTATTTACGTTCATGCATTTGGCAGACGCTGTTATCCAGGGCGGTTTAAAGAGTGAATTTGAGAATGAAAACCAAAACTTTGTTCAACAGACTGGAAAAAAGCAACAATAAGTAAAAAAAATCCAGTTTATATTCTCTAAAAAGAAGCTGGTTGATTTTGGGCACACATAAAGCCGTGCATATGACCGATTAACAACACGATTAACTGAACAGAGGTAATGACAATATAAAAATCTAAAATAATAAACCAACATATGTTATTTCTATTAATCCATTTTGTTAATATTGAGTTATACACTGTATAAGAATAAATTAAAATGTTTATTTAATTCTACACACAGTGCTCAGCATAACTGGGTACAGCCCATTTTATAAATGAATATGTTCCTCCATTTCTCAGTGAATATAGGCAATGTGTTTTAGTGCATTCAAACTAAACTGATTTATTAAACCGATATATTTATTAAAATAATATTTTAGTCAAATATTTAGAAGTTTCCTCTGGGTGCTCCGGTTTCCCCCACAAGTCCAAAAACTTTTAGTGTAGGTAAACTAGGTAAGCTAAAATTATCTGTAGTGTATGTGTGTGAATGAGTGTGTGTGGATATTTCCCAGTGATGGGTTGCAACTGGAAGGGAATCCGCTGCGTTAAACATATGCTGGATAAGTTGGCGGTTCATTCCGCTGTGGCGACCCCTGAATAATAAAGGGACTAAGCCGAAAAGAAAATGAATGAATGAACATATTTAGATATTGAAAGATAATGGAGCTAAATTCAAGCAAAATAAATAATCTACAAAATTTCAACTAAATTTTTCTATTTCTTTGCTCCTCTTGATTTTTCCTCTGTTTTAAATTTGTATTTAATATTTTTCTCTAACATATAAATGTGGCTGTACTAGTTTTTGAGCATTAAGGCTCGTACACACCGCCCTTTATTTAGTCACGAGGCGTTAAACGTCGACGCGAGCAAAAAACGTCTCTGTGTGCACGGGCCTTAATCGTAAGTTATTTTGTTAGATAAGCTCCAGATTTGGCTTCAGTACTGATTAATCTAATGTATATGCACAATAATAATATTGTAGAGCTTCCTATTAAACATATGAATTTAAAAGAGAGATTTGTGAGGGATGAACTTATATATAGCTGCTTGCCGGCAGCAAGGCTCTGCAACTCTCACATGGTCACCCACTGAAGCTAAGCAGGGCTGCGCCCGGTCAGCACCTGGATGGGAGACCACGTGGGAAAGCCGGGTTGCTGCTGGTAGTGGTGTAAGTGAGACCAGCAGGGGCCGCCAACCTTTGGTCTGTGTGAGTCCTAATGCCCCAGTATAGTGATGGGGACTCTGTACTGCTCAGTGAGCACCGTCTTTCGGATGAGACGTTAAAACCGAGGTCCTGACTCTCTGTGGTCACTAAAAAAAAATCCCAGGATGTCCTTCGAAAAAGAGTAGGGGTTTAACCCCCGGCATCCTGGCCACATCTGCCCACTGGCCTCTGTCCATCATGGCTTCCTAAACATCCTTCATCACTTTGTCTCCTCTCCACCAATCAGCTGGTGTGTGGTGAGCGGTCTGGTGAAATATGGCTGCCGTCGCGTCATCCAGGTGGATGCTGCACACTGGTGGGGGTTGAGGAGATTCCCCCAAAAGTGTGTAAAGCGATTTGAGTGTCTAGAAAAGCGCTATATAAATGTAAGGAATTATTATTATATGCTGAGCACTATAAACTATTACACATTAGTAAAATGAAAAAATAAAACTATTATTCTGTGAACTACTGATGACACTTCATCCAAATGAATAAATGTCATCATTTGAAGCATTTTATGCATGAAACACATGCATATATTCAGCAGACATATTCATATTACATTTCAGATAATGCTTCTGAAGAGTTTTCAAGAAGTTGCTCAATAACTAGAATAACTCTGAATTTCAATCACAACAAATGAAACGCTGCCATTTTCTAAGTGGAGTTTATTTATAAACTAATTTGGAGAGGATCACGTGCTTATGGTTGCTAGCAGCTGGACCCACATTATCCAAATCAACATGCACCAATCAGATGATCCCTTAACTACTATAAATATCCCGGGTTTCATATCACCGCTATCTTCGCTTTGAAGAATCCCCCCTTCCACCCCTACTCCTTCCCTTTTCTAGATGGGTGACACGGTGGCCCAGCGCTTAGCGCTGTTGCCTCACAGCAAGAATGTCAATGGTCCTAGGCTCTACCTAACCAGCGGGCATTTTCTGTGCGGAGTTTGCATGTTCTCCACGTGTTCACGTGGGTTTTCTCCGGGTCCTCCGGTTTCCTCCCACCGATTAAAAACACGCAACCTAAATTTGATTGATCAACTTTATAGACTTGCTCCCTAT